>CAWUFW010003344.1:1617500-1852417 GCA_963921515.1 Calotriton arnoldi | reverse complement strand
GCAGACAGGTGCTCAATCAGTTCAGGCACATATTCTCACTGACACCCAGTCAGACCACCTGGTGCACTCATGAAGTGGACACTGGGGACAGTCTGCCTATTAAAAATAAGATTTATAGGCAACCTGACCATGTCAGGGACTGTATCAGGACAGAAGTCCAGAAGATGTTGGATTTGGGAGTTATTGAACCCTCAGATAGCCCTTGGGCTAGTCCAGTGGTCCTTGTGCCAAAACCTCACACCAATGGTGGGAAAAGAGAGATGAGGTTTTGTGTGGACTACAGGGGTCTCAATGCAGTCACTAGGACTGATGCCCATCCAATACCTAGGGCAGATGAGCTAATAGACACTTTGGCCTCAGCCAAGTATCTAAGCACATTTGACCTGACAGCTGGCTACTGGCAGATCAGACTAGCTGATGATGCAAAGCCAAAGACAGCAGTCTCAACTCCTAGTGGGCATTATCAATTTGTGGTGATGCCCTTTGGTCTGAAGAATGCACCTGCCACTTTTCAGAGGTTGGTGAATACAGTCCTTACAGGTCTGGAAGCCTATAGTGCAGCATATCTAAATGATATTGCTGTCTTTAGCTCCACCTGGGAGGATCACCTGGTCCACCTCAGAAATGTTTTGCAGGCCCTGCAGAAAGCAGGCCTGACTATCAAGGCCACCAAGTGCCAGATAGGCAGAGTCAGGTTGTGAACCTGGGCCACCTTGTGGGTGGAGGCCAGGTTCAACCACTGCAGAGCAAGATCCAGAACATCATGGACTGGACTGCTCCAGCTACCCAGACTCAGGTGAGAGCCTTTTTAGGCCTGACTGGGTACTATAGGAGATTTGTCCCATACTTATACCAAGTTAGGGGGTTGGACATACTCTGGGGACCCACCTATGGGAGGGTCAGGGCAGAGGGGTGGTTACACCCCTTTCCCTTTGTCCAGTTTCGCGCCAGAGCAGGGGCTGGAAGCCCCTGAGCCGGTTTGAACTGGGGTATGCACAGGGACACCAAATGTGCCCCCAGTGCAGGACTTCAAAGCACCAGAGAGTGCTCCCGCCCAGCCCCAATACACACTATCCTGTCTGGGGAGGTGGTTACACCTCCCTGGGACAGGAAACCTATTGTCCAGGCCTCCCCTGCCGGAGTTTCAGTCAGCAGCAGGAGGCCAGACTCGTGTCTGTGGCAGCGGCATCCATTTTGTGATGCCAGGGCTTGGAAAGAAGTTACCGGGCAGGCCGGTGTGTACATGTCTCTCCCTCTAGAAGGGTGGAATGCTACCCCGCCGCCAGAACTGGTGGGGGGTAGTATTCCAAGATGTTTGACACCAAACACGACATGTTTCCGTGAAGCCATCCCAAAGTTAGCATTTAACGCGAGGTTATAATGCGCTTAAGAGTATATGGTCAGGCTGCACTACAAACAGCCTCAGAGAAGGGTCTCCGAACGCTGCAGAGGGGCTCTGCTCATGCAGGGGCACCCTCTCACATAGGAACCAAGCACTCTGCCTTCAGGATTGATAAGGCCTGCCATAGGAGTGACTTATAGGTTTATATGTGTGTATGTATAACACACATATCAATAGTGACACCCCTGAATGACTTAACTTCCAAGAAAATGCCCAAAAAGGTTCAGTGGACAGTTAGCTGTCAAAAGGCATTTGATGACCTAAAGCAGGCCATGTGCACTGCTCCCATTCTACAGAGTCCTGATTACTCGAAGAAGTTCATTGTCCAAACAGATGCATCTGAATTGGGGGTAGGGGCTGTACTGTCACAATTGAATGATGAAGGTCAGGATCAGCCAGTAGCTTTTATTAGCAGAAGGCTGACCCCTAGAGAGAAACGTTGGTCAGCCATTGAGAGGGAGGCCTTTGCTGTGGTCTGGGCTCTGAAGAAGTTGAGGCCATACTTGTTTGGTACTCACTTCCTTGTTCAAACAGACCATAAGCCCCTCTTATGGCTAAAACAAATGAAGGGTGAAAACCCCAAACTGCTTAGGTGGTCCATTTCCCTACAGGGGATGGACTTCACAGTGGAACATAGACCTGGGAGTAACCATGCCAATGCAGATGGACTCTCTAGGTACTTCCACTTAGAACATGAAGACTTAACTGGGCAAGGTTAGTTTAATGTCCCTACGTTTGGGGGGGTTGTGTAGGAGAGTAGGATCTGCTTCACATGGGTACCCCCACTTTTTGCTGATGCTTCACTGTTTTTCGACTTTAGTCTGGCTGGGGCCCTGCTAATCAGAACCCCAGCCTAGCTGCTCCCTCTCTAAAATGGTTTCCATGTGCCTTAGGCACATCTCTGATTGGAATCTGGAGTGCCCTTATAAGTCCCTAGTATATGGTATACTATGTACCCAGGGCATAGGTACCTCAGAGGCCTACCAGGGGCTGCAGCATGTATTATGCCACCCCTGGAAGGCCATCCAAAATGACACCGCAGGTCTGCTACTGCAGCCTGGGTAAGGTGGTGCATGCACCCCTTACTGTGATATAGGCTACCTATATCACTATATACATACACACATATAAACCTATAAGTCACTCCTATGGCAGGCCTTATCAATCCTGAAGGCAGAGTGCTTGGTTCCTATGTGAGAGGGTGCCCCTGCATGAGCAGAGCCCCTCTGCAGCGTTCGGAGACCCTTCTCTGATGCTGTTTGTAGTGCAGCCTGACCATATACTCTTAAGCGCATTATAACCTCGCGTTAAATGCTAACTTTGGGATGGCTTCACGGAAACATGTCGTGTTTGGTGTCAAACATCTTGGAATACTACCCCCCACCAGTTCTGGCGGCGGGGGTAGCATTCCACCCTTCTAGAGGGAGAGACATGTACACACCGGCCTGCCCGGTAACTTCTTTCCAAGCCCTGGCATCACAAAATGGATGCCGCTGCCACAGACACGAGTCTGGCCTCCTGCTGCTGACTGAAACTCCGGCAGGGGAGGCCTGGACAATAGGTTTCCTGTCCCAGGGAGGTGTAACCACCTCCCCAGACAGGATAGTGTGTATTGGGGCTGGGCGGGAGCACTCTCTGGTGCTTTGAAGTCCTGCACTGGGGGCACATTTGGTGTCCCTGTGCATACCCCAGTTCAAACCGGCTCAGGGGCTTCCAGCCCCTGCTCTGGCGCGAAACTGGACAAAGGGAAAGGGGTGTAACCACCCCTCTGCCCTGACCCTCCCATAGGTGGGTCCCCAGAGTATGTCCAACCCCTAACTTGGTATAAGTATGGGACCCCAGTCCTTAGGACTTTAGATTTACCTGGACGAAACTCTGACACAGAATCCTGGACCTTCGACGCTCTACTTTAAGATTAGAGGACTGAAGACTCTCCCTTGGGGTCAAGGAGTGACTCCCCTGCTTGGCAGGCACCAACAAAGCAATTGTCCGGTCTGCATCGCTGAAGCTCCCGCCGGACGCCGAAGTCTTTGCATCACCAGAGGTGGATTTCCAAACTTCCCCGAGGCTACCCTGAGTCCCCAGCAAAGCTGAGGCCCGTGGCTATCGTGGGTAACGTGGAACCGTGACCCCTGGACACCGCGTACTTTTGTAAGTGCATCCTCTTCTGGGTCTCCCCCGAAGTTGTGCTTTGGGCTCCGAGTAGCCCCAGCCTCCAGCACTGACTGCAGCGAAGATCACTGGCCTCCACTCCATGAGTGTCCTGTGAGCCAGCTCCATGTGCGTCCACTCGAGGCTCCTTCGCGGTCGCTAGTCCGTTGGCTAGTAGGCCCTCCCGAAAGCCAATCTTCTTCTGCTTGGGCTCCCTGGTTGCTCCAGGCGTGCCCTGACTTACCCTCACTGGGTGAGTCCCACAGACCTTGCTGGTCTGCACCATCGTCCTTCTTCCAATTCCATGAGACTTGCCGTTGCCAAGGCTTGTTGGGTCCAATCCGGTCGCTGACACCCCTGCAATCGACAGACGTCATGGAACAGCTCGAATCCAGCTCCTGGTCATCGTCGACGCCTCCTGGACCTCGTGGCTGAAGAGTCAAGACAACCGTCAACCTACCTGAAGCACTCGACATCGGTGGGCATCTGCTCATCGCCTTCCTGGTCACTGGCTAGTGACCCAGACTCTGTCCCCTCTGCTTTCAGGTTCTTCAGATCTTCGATCCACCTTTGGATCCACCCGAACACTTTCGACTTGGCCGCCAGCAGCACTTTGCAGCAGATCGCCATTGAAAACGACGACGAATCCCGACCCCGAAAGACACCTATGCACCCGGCTTCCCTGGGTGAGGTAACTCGAGTACTCCGGTGCTCCCGTGGGTATAGACTCTAGAACAACCCAGTTCTAAAGGGGTTTGCTCCAAGTCCTCCTCTAAGTGTCCCTTTTCTTTAAAATTCCAACCGCGACTTTCCCCATAGAAGTCAACGGCGATTCGCGGCTGTGTTCTTACACTGCACGCGTCCCCTGTGGGTCCCCTGTGTCACTACCTTGGGTGGTTCCTTGTGGTCCAAGCACTTCTACAGGCTCTAGGCCCTGTGTCTAGCTCAGTCGTGGTTCTTATACCACATTATTGGTATATGGTTTGGTACGCCCCTAGGGCTCAAACGTGTATTTGTGCTATTACTGTAGATAACTAACTTATAACTTATGTATTTCGAACTCTAGCCTCATAAAGAGACTAGAGGGGTGTGTTTAGCAAAAAATACATATATTTTGCATATATACCTGGTGTGGTCCTCTTTCATTTGGTCACTCAAGAGATTATAGACTGGTAAAACAAGCTGCTTTACATTCCTTCAAGACTTAGCCTGAAGGCTGCTCTCCATAGCTACCACTAGGATAGCTTTCAATAAAGGTTGTCTTTAACCTATCTCCAATAAGGGGTTGTTTGGACTGGTGCAAGGTGCCCACTATAATTAGTGGACAGCATATGCCAGGCCAACTTCTCACATGGAGCATAGCAAAATGTTATTAGAATTCATTACATTTTGCCTGAATAACAACATTTTTATTTTTCAGGGCCAAAGGTACAGGCAGGTACAGGGAACAGCTATGGTCACCTGCTTCGCCCCCAGCTACGCGAACTTGTTCGTGGGCTGGTAGGAGAAGCAGGTGGCCTGGGCTGATGATAAAGGAGACTGGGTGGAGAAGGTGGTTTGCTGGCGGAGATATATCGACGACCTCTTCATTATTTGGATAGGGTCAAAGGAATCAGCGAGACGATATATCTCCGTCCTCAATGACAATCAGCTGAATCTCAGATTCACTAGGAAAATGAGTACCAGTGAAGTAAAGTTCCTTGACTTGAGAGTGTTCGCAAGTTCTAATGTCATCCAAACAGCCCTGTATAGGAAGATTACGGCAGGTAATTCCATTTTACACGGATGCAGCAGCCATCCAGCGAACCTCATAAAAAGCATCCCCTATGGGGAGTTACTCCGTATAAAGAGAAACAGCTCACAACAACTAGATTATGAGGAGGCAGCGAATGACAGTGTGAGACGCTTTAAAACTAGAGGCTACTCACTAAAAACTTTAAGAACAGCCCAACAGAAAGTCAGGGCGAAAGAGAGACATACACTCCTGCAGTAAACTAATACATCAAGAACGGAAAGAGATCCAGGAAGCCTGAGACTGATTACGAGTTACTCAAATGCCGCAGGGAAAATAAGAGCTATCCTGCTTAGAAACTGGAAAACGCTACAATCAGATAGCGTGGTGGGCAGAGAACTCCCAGATTACCCAAAAATTTCATTTAGAAAATCTCGATCTATAAGAGATTACTTAGTGGAGAGTCATCTACCCCCATTGAAGTTAGGCTCCAGTTTACAGGACCTACGTGGTTCCTTTCCATGTGGGAAGTGCAAAGCGTGCACTAATTGTAGAAGAGTAATTTCGTATCTGATCCCAGGCTGTCGGAAAGAAAGAAAGATCACGAAATTCATGACATGTACCACAACTCATGTGGTTTACTGTTTGGAATGCCCATGTGGCTCTCGCTACGTGGGCAGTATCATACACCCGGTAAAAATGAGAGTTCTAGAACATCAACGAGCCATCACAAATAATGATGCAAATTATCCTGTGGCATGCCACTTTGTAAGTCATCATTGGAGTAATAGGGCACGCCTAAAGTTCTTCTGTCTAGACTGTATCCCTAGTGAAATCAGGGGAGGAGACAGGGAGAGGAGATTACGACGTTTAGAGTCGAGATATATCATCGAACTCCAGACGAAGTTTCCGAGTGGCCTGAACGGAGGGGAGGAGCTGGTAACACATTTGTGAAGCATTTGTTGAGCATAGCATGAATATTGTTCTGGCAATGAAGGACAAATGACTGGTAGAAATTATAGCGCGAGATGTGTAATGTCTATGTGGACATAAGGAGTTAAGTGGCCCGTAATATTTATTTAAGCCCATCCAGGGCGATTTGAGTAAAGGGTGCACATTATGGAATATGGACAATGCATATGCCCATTCAGGGCGGAATTATGCTAATTGAAAAATATGTACACATGGACGTGTGACATGTTGTGTGCAATAAGTGGTTTAATCAGTTATCCACGAGATGACAACGTAGGTGGAGTGAGGTGGAGACTTGATATAACTGTCCCCTTCAAAGAATGTAAAATAACCTAATTGACTTGTTTATTTATTGCAATGAGTTCAAATTGTAATTAGTCATAATGGAGAATCAATGTTATGGTTAACAAACAGATGAGTTTTAGACCATTTGCACACTCCAATATGGCGCTTATTATCTGTAAATCAAGTGTCCTTCTTTAGTTTTGTTATTTTAACTATATGTATGTCTGTTTTCACGGTGCCCGTCGACACTGACGAAGGCTTAGGCTGAAACGCGTTTGTTGTTTGATCTCTGTGCACGAATAAATTCGTATCTGGATTTAATACCAACGAGAGTGCTGGTCCTTACTGTTTCAAGGGGCAGTGGAGCGTTATATATATATATGTATATATATATTATTATTATTATTATTAATTTATATAGCGCTGAATCACCCCAAAGGGGTATCTCTGCGCTTAGGATGGTGTGCTGCAGCCAGACCCAAGAATCATATGTGTATGTATATGTATATATATATATATATATGTATATATATATGTATATATACATATATGTCCAAACCAAGCGTCCCTTCCAACTAGAAGGACGAGAGACCACACAGGTAAGCTAATCCAATCTCCTTTAATTGCAGTTAAAAACGAGCGGCATAATGCAGTTCGGCACTCCGTGCCTTCCTCAGATGCCTTAACTCATTGAAAGATTTACTGTCCACTTCAAGGAAACGAAGCGTCTCACTAGATTAGTAGAGACACTCCTTCCACCTTTTGTAGGGAAGATTTTCCGGACTCGCTGCCCCGAGTCCACTTGCTGCAGAGACACACGTGGAAGTCCTTGCCCCAGTGGGCGGTGTCTGCAGCTCCCTCTGCATTGTGGATCCTGTAGTGTGAGGGGCTGGAATAGCTGACCTTCACCCAACCGACAATACCCCCAGCGCGCCGGAATGCTTTTGCCTAAGTAAGCAGAGGCATCTTTATGCAGTCATAACCCAGTTATTTACCGGCCCGGCAATGCGTTGAAAGTTGCGGTGTTTCGGCGTTTCCCAAGCGCCTTGAGACAATCCACCTTTTGCCACAGTCCGCCGAACTCTTGAGGGTGGGGGCTCGAGTGCGAGTGGCCACGCACACAACATCCAAACCAAGCGTCCCTTCCAACTAGAAGAACGAGAGACCACACAGGTAAGCTAATCCAATCTCCTTTAATTGCAGTTAAAAACGAGCGGCATAATGCATTTCGGCACTCCGTGCCTTCCTCAGATGCCTTAGCTCATTGAAAGATTTACTGTCCACTTCAAGGAAACGAAGCGTCTCACTGGATTAGTAGAGACACTCCTTCCACCTTTTGTAGGGAAGATTTTCCGGACTCGCTGCCCCGAGTCCACTTGCTGCAGAGACACACGTGGAAGTCCTTGCCCCAGTGGGCGGTGTCTGCAGCTCCCTCTGCATTGTGGATCCTGTAGTGTGAGGGGCTGGAATAGCTGACCTTCATATATGTATATATATATTTTCGTCGCCTTTTGCCTTTCTCAATGCTCATGTCAGAAAGCATACCATCATCACAGTTAATTTAAATCTATAGAGCTGTGCTCTCATTGGAGAATGTGATAGAGACAAAGAAGAAGGACTGACCATCCAAGCTGAATCCTTGTTTCTATAAGCGCCATATTGGCATTGTTATTAATTCATTTACACAGTCCTTGATGAAATAATATTTGCCCTGCATGGGCTGCCTCACACTCCCCAAGAGCTGATCTTCCTTATAATCCCGGCGTATTCACAATCCTATACGCCGTTATAGCCATAGGTATGTCTCAGCTCATGATGTGTTGTGAATCTTGCCGATCCTCCTCGCCTGCTGCTGATGTCTTCGTTCTGCAATTATTTGCTCTCACACACAGGAATGTAGTCTAATGACTATTCTTCCTCGAATTAAATAATCCTCGATCGTTGATCAGTGTGTGAATGGGCTAAATCATTACAAACAGCGGCAGTTCTGGCAGCACCATTTACATCAGTTTCCAAAGTCCACCAATGCCGCCGAACTCCTTCAAGGCGGTTGCTCCGGTGTGAGGGTGGACTCACATAAACATACATGTACTTCCTCCAAAAAACAGGACGGGCACTCACGGGGTCATTGAACCACCCATAATTGTCATTCCAGAGGTTATCTACGTCCCTACTAAGCCAAATCCCAAGGTACTTAACAGGGCCAGCTGCCCATTCAATTGGGCATTCAGGGGAGAATTTCTGAGTTGCATTTGTTAGGGAGAACCGGATCCATTTGATCATGACAACGAACAGCCTACCAAATCTCCTAAATTACCTAATCCACGGGTCCAGGTTAGACTGTGGGTCTCTGACATAAAGCGTCACATCGTCCGTGTACGTGGATACAACTATCCTACGAGGTGTAAAAGTTAGGCTGCGTCACACATGATGTTGCCTCAGGCGTGCTGCAAGCGGCTCCATGGCTATCGCCGAGAGAATTGGTGACGGGGGCATCCTTTCCGAGCCCCCCTAGACTCCGAAAAGGGAGGCATGATTGTACCATTAACCTATAATTGGGCTGCCGGTTGACTATACAGTAGTCCAATCAGTTGTTTGAATTGAGAGCTCACTCCTATACAGGACAGTAATGCAAAAAGATACAGCCACTCTAATGAATCAAATGCCTTGGTGGCATCTAAGAACACCTTCGCCGCGCTCATGATCGGCTCAATCGTGTGGAGGAGGGCAAAAAAGGTGTGCAAATTATGCCCAGGACGAGCCCTGATTGGTCGTGGTGCACTATTGTTGGGAGAAGTAGGAGCAGTCTTGAGGCAATTAGTTCAGCAAAGATTTTATTATTCATGTTTATCATTGATAGAGAGCGGTATGAGTCAAATCGCTGAGGGTCGTTGCCTGGCTTGATGATTGTCACTATCAGAGCCTCCCTCAAGGATGGTGGAAGGGAATCGGCAGCCAGCGATTCCTCGTACATCTTGAGGAGGTGTGGTGCCAATAAATGGGCATATTTCTTATAAAAGTCCACCGCAAGGCCATCCAGCCCTGGTGCTTTGTCGGACAGCATAGCGCTGATTACCCAGACTACCTCCTCAGCTGAGAAGGGTTCATCAAGGTATTTCCTATGGCCATCCTCAAGCCATAGCAATTGTATAGAGTCAAAGTATGCCGTTAGGTATGGGGAGGGGCAGTTTACTACGTCCGATATAACAAGGAGAAAAAAATCAATCATTGCTCCCCGTACCGCCTCTGTACCCACTTGCACACTGAGATGCTCATCTTGTAGTTCTACTATATAATCGTCAGCCCAGGATTTGCGCAAAATTTGGGCTAATGTCTTGCCTGCTCTGTTGCCCTCTCCATGTTTCCATGCACGGGTCTCCTTTCCCTAGTAGTGAGTTACCGTCTGTGCCACCTCCTCATATTTCGTCAATTTGCCCCGATGTATGCCAGTACAGCCGCACTACAATCTGAAAAATACCGGAGCTCTAACTCCTTAATTTCCTGTTCTAAGTGCGCCAGCTTGACTAACAGCGCCCGTAGCACCCCAGTCTGTTTTGCGACCTTGAAGGCCTCCCAAAGGGAGGAGTGCACTATTTCAGGTTTATCATTATGCTCAAAATACTCTGTTATCGCAGTTCTGATTTCCTTTCTAAGCACTTGGTCCCACAGGGCTACAGACGGGAGCAGCCAGGTGAATGCACGCAAAGGGCCCAGCAAGGATATGCTCAAGCAGGACAGGGGCATGATCGGACAGCGTGATACGCACATGGTCCACACATCAACATTGCACGACGTCAGCCAATAATCAGTGCGGGCCTCGTGGTGTGTGCCGCTGTAGTACATGTACCCTCAGCAGCATTTGGGTGTCAGGAGCGCCATAAGCCAGTCAGTTATGTTATGTTATAAAAAATGTATACAGCGCACGTACACCAAAAGGTTTCATGGCGCTACTCTAGAATATGCCGGGACCGATGGGGATAGTTATTCATAAGCCTGCCCGAACAGCCATGTCTTAAGCATTTTTCTGAAACTCAGAAGATCAGTACATGACCGAACCTCCAGTGGAAAAGAATTCCACAGTCTTGGGGCCAGGGATGCAAACCTACAGCCACCCTGACGTTTTAACTTGAAGGCGGGGATGGTCAGTAGCTGAAGGTGGGCTGAGCGCAAGTTACGAGCGAGAGTATGCCTTAATAAAAGGCAGTTAATAAATTTGGGACTCCGACTGTGAAGAGACTTAAAGATTAAACATCCCGTTTTAAAGGCCGTGCGTTGGGAAATAGGGAGCCAGTGTAGTTTTTTAAAAGGGGTCTGGCTGATTGCCATCTTGGTTGCTGATGGATCAGTCTCGCTGCTTGGTTCTGGACCATCTGAAGCCGCTTGATTAAAAAAGTGGCATGCCTAGATAGATTGAGTTGGCGTAGTCTAAGTGTGATAATACCATGGCTATTACAACCTGTATCAACGCTGCATGAGTGAGCAAGCGACTGATCTTTCTGATTTTACGTAACTGAAAGAAACAGGTTGAGACCACTGCACCAACTTGGGATCTCAACGACAGGTCGTTGTTTATGATAACACCTAGACTCTTGACGGAGGTAGAGGGTTCGGGCGGAAATCCAAGTTCCGCCGGCCAATAGTGTGGGCCCCAGAAGATCTTACTACTCCCCGTCAAAACTAGTTCGGTCTTATCTGGATTAAGTTTTAAATGATTCTGGTCCATCCAATGACGAATGTGGAGCATAGTGGCCTGGAATTCCAGGATTGAATTAGGGGAGTTATCTATTGTGAAAGTTAACTGTAGATCATCGGCATAATTGAAGGTAGTTACCTTCCGTGCCTTCAGAGACTGAATCAAGGGTGAGAGGTATAGATTAAACAAGTGGGGGATAGTGATGATCCCTGTGGGACCCCACAAGTAGTTGATAGCTTGGGAGCAGTAAATGAATCCAAGCGAACCGATTGAGTGCGGTCTTCTAAAAGGAGCTAATCCAACTAAAAGCTGGGCCCTGGATGCCGGCCAGCCTGACACGATCCATCAAAGTTTTGTGATCGACCGTGTCAAATGCGGCCGAAAGATCTAAAAGCACCAGGGCCTGAGGAGTACCTCTGTCCGCTTTATCTCGCAAGTCGTCCAGTACAGCCAGAATCACTGTCTCTGTAGAGTGAGCGGGACGAAAATCATCAATGATCATGCACAACTGGGCAGCTGCACACGGGTGTGGGCGACTGGAACCAATCGATCTGTCCTCCTCACTGTCTAAAACAACATTGAAATCTCCCTCCCACAGTTTAGCACCACGTCCCAGTGAACTGGCGATTCACCACACTTCAGCAAAAAAAAGATGGTCATCAACATTCGGCCCATACACTGATATCAGCATGGCCGGGTGATCCTTCAGCATGCCAGAAAGCAACACATACCATCTCTGTGGGTCGCTTATCACTTGTCGAGCGCACCAGGGTAGTCCTTTATGGACAATTATAGCCACACCTTGCAAGTAGTTAGAGTAAGATGCCATGTATTTTTCTCCCACCCAACCTGCCAGCAGCATAACCATGGTGCTCTTAGTGAGATGAAGCTCCTGCAATAGGCATATATCTATATAATGCCGCTGTATGTATGCAAGGACATGTCGTGCCTTGCGCCGATCATTAAGGCTGCAGGCATTCCAAGTCAGGACCTTAACTGAGCGCATGTGTAGTGAGGGGTCGGTCCATCTAGCTGCTTCTCACCAGGTACTCATGCATGCCAGTACCTGTCGCCAGGTCATGCAAATTGTATTAATGTGCTGAGTAAAGATCGGGAAAGAGTCAGGAAAGAGTGAAAACAGCCAAAGGACTGTGGTAAACAGTAACCAGCCAACATTCCCCCCACCTCCCACTTCGGCCCCCAATCGGGCCATATTCCCATATCCACCCTCTGTGTAACATCCAGCAGTCAGTTTACAGAAGTTGCTGGGGACTCATCTCTCGGGGGCAATCTAGGGGTCCGACATACTCCCCGTCTCATCGAGCCAGGTGGCCGGAGACACCAGTGTCAAGGGGCATTGGGCGCACCATACAAGTGCATTGGTATTAGAGTTGGCTAGGTACCCAGATGCACTCCATCTACACGCTATGTGGTGTAACTGTGTCAGCCAGCACATATTTTGGATCCCCTCCCTCTTACTGGAGTCACGCTTCTCCAAGTAGTGACAGTGTGGAACTAATCGTTGTCTCTAAGGTGTTGTGAGACCGCCCCACGGGCGACCGGAGAGGAGTCCCCCTTTCTTTTTGGGATTGAATTGACAAACTTAGGGTCAGTAAAGAAGTGTGTTTTTCCTTGATGTAGTATCTGAAGTTTAGCAGGGAACAGCACAGAATATTTAGCGTCAGTTCGCTGGAGGGTGCGCTTGACTGGCAAAATGTTTCTGCTGGCGGTCTGCACTGCCATCGTAAAGTTTGGATAAATGGGTATTTCATTTGTCTGGTATTGAAGCGGTCGCCTCTCCCTCTCTAAGCGTAGTGCAACGTCGCAGTCCCTATTATTCATTAAGCAAGCTATTATAGTTTGGGCAGGAGTCCACGGTGGAGGCCACTGACCAAGGGATCTATGGGATCGCTCAACAGAGAACATGGCGGAGAGCGCCTTTCCAAAGAGGGCTTGGAGCATGCCCTTGATGTAGTCCTCCATTCTGCCCATGGCAATTCTCTCGGGCACCCCCAAAACTAGGAGGTTGTTTCTTCTCGAGTGCGCCTCTAACTCTTCATTTTTATTGTGTATCACCTCCAGGACTTTCTCCATTCACAATAGCTTTTCTTTGTCCACGGAGTGGCTGTCCTCTACATCAGAGGTACAACGTTCAAGCTTATCGATCCGCTCCTCCTGCTTGTCGACCTTTTCCTTGAGGCGGTCAAATCTGTCTGCTAATAAGTCAATTTTCGTGTCAATTGTGGTGAGAGACGGTTTCAAATCCAGAAATATGGTCTTGACATCCAGTTCTGAGGTCGGGACGTGCTCACCACTCTGTCCTGGCAGGGAGTTATCAATAGGGGTCTCCATTGTTCGAGTTTGGCATCGGTTTTCAAAGTACAATAAGGCTTGCTTTTTTATCTGTTTTACCCATCTTCCACGCAGCAAGCCACTGTGTGCAGTATCTGCCCTGACCTATCAATGTCCGTTGCAACCTGCTTCTAGGTAAGTGCTTGCTAAGTTCCCGCCACTCACCAACCATAGGGGGGCATTAACAGACTTATACTCGTGACTGGGCCCAACAATTATGCACCAGTGTCGCCAGTGTCCATGTGCAGAGCCACTGTAATGTGCTTCTGTCAGCAGTCGATTTTCCAGTCATACAGCACGAGCAGGCCAAAGCTCCTCACAACGGCATTTTGGACAGTCCAGTATGCCGAGTGGGCCGCAAGTCACTGCGCACCCCAGTGTCACCAGCACAGGCGTAGCAGGTAGCCAGAGGCTCAAATAGGAGTCAGAATGCTGGAAGGAGCCTCAAAATTGCCAACAATGACCAAAAAAGGTAGGTGTCATAGGCCTGCAGCTTCTATAGGTGAGTCACTCGAGCAGTCAGAATAAAGGAGGCAAAGTAGAGCCTCTCTCTTCACAATGCAAATTCTTCATGGATCGCTCTGCAGTCGGGTCTCTCACTGCTGAGGCAGCTCACCAGCTCAGCCCAGTAGCTGTTTGATTTAAAGGATGACCATGTTGCCCCTGTGTCCATTGTTTATAGGCCAGGAGCGCTATTTGCCTGCGTCACGCTGCCACGTATTCCAAAGCTAGCAGGCTGCTGCTTCAAGTCGGCCACAATCTCAGGGACTCCCACAGCAGCAAACCCTGAAGTTGCTGTCTCCACCCCTGGGGAGTGGTCTATCTTCATCAAGGCCGCAGTGAATTCTCTGACATCCAGGCAACTCTGCCACCATGCGGCACCATTCAGCGGCCTAAGCAATCACCAGGCAGTATCAGAGGGTCATGGTCAGCAGCACTTTACGGCAAGGAGGGGGAAAGCAGGCAGTACACTCACCAGGTGGCAGGCTAGGCACGGGGCAGCCCACTCCAATCTGAGTGCTATGCAGCCAAGCTGTTCTGCAGTCTCGACAGGGGCTCCTCCCTCCTCAGACTGAACACTTCTACCACCGATGCAGCTGCACTCGGGGACGGCACAGAGCCAGCACTGCCCCCGGTCGACAGCTCCAGATCTCATTAATAATTGGGTCCAGTAGGCCAGCCCAGAGTCCTCAACGCTGCCATGTGTCCAGACAATCAGAGGCTGCAAGAAGAAGCCCCCACCAATCTAAAACTGGAGGGGAAACGGTGCCCTGGTACAGCAACGTGACAGGATCGCTTCTGGGTGTATTAAGTGCCACGATGCTCCCAATATCCAAGGATAAAAATCGGCTTAGTGGCTCCGGCCGGCAGAGCCTCACAGGTGGGTGGCCATCTTGCAGCCGGGGTCTCTAGCCCCCCCATTCGTACTGCTGCTTTTTCATGCCTTTCCTTTAGTGGTATTCATGATATTTCTCATGGGCCCGCATGGGATATGTCATGTAACCGTTGTGTGAAAGGAGCCGATTCTGTATTATTCACCCCAATTTCATTGTTTCCTACTTGTCTCTGTGTAAAAAAGGATCTCAGTGATGTACAAGAAACAACATGCAATGAGGGAGTGTAGCTATGTCAGTACTATTGTAATCAATAACTATCCCAACATTGTCCTTCACCACCATTTCTTAGTGGCGGGGTGGCCACTGTTCCAGGAATGGGTGGATCAATGAACGCCTATTTACCCTTCCTCACCATTACTAATCCGATGGCTTCTCTACAGGATACCTCACCATTGGTCGGACAACCGCAACAGGCCTTGTACAACTTGCAACACACTCCTCTATTCTAGTTGTATCAAAGTTACATTCAGTTATCCGTTTTAAGACCTCTCTCTTAGTTGAATCTAAGTTTCACTCAAAGTCACCCTCAAGATAGCGATTTATATCCGTCCCCGAGTGCGGCTGCATCGGTGGTAGCGACCAACCCTGAAAGTGGTGTCGTTATTGTTCCATCATGATAATTGGCATTGCCACTATTTGTTTTGAAGTTCATGAAGTCACTGCACTACTACAATCCTCAGACAAAAATGACAATGTCCTTTGCTGAATGCTGCAATGGAACGAGCGCTTGGTCTTGGAGGTTTTTCAAATAGTTCCTCTAAGAGTTCATCTAATCACCTGTGGGATGTACTCTTGTCACATTGATGTATGTTTTCCGGAGACCTAAAGGTGATGTACAGTCAATACCTCGGTTTTTGAGAATTTCTCTCATTAATGGGTTATTAAACGGTGCTGGTATTAGTGCTATGCTGGGGTCAGTGCCATTGGAGAAGGTGACTGTTATAAAGATAGATAACTAATTTGGGGATCTGCTGTGATGAATCACTCTCTGACTGTTGAGAAATGTACCTAGTTCAGACAATATTTACAGTTACTTTATCTAAATCAAAAGAAATGATAGCTTCATCAGACCCGAAGGTATCACAAAGATCTTTCAAAAGCTCCTCTTCAGTAATCTCAACTTTTATGGATGCTTGGTTTCCTTGAGGGGCTCTGATACCTGTGCCAGTGTCTCTGTTATGTTGGCGTCTAATAGTGATACCGCTATGAATGATGTTGTTCTGTTCAAATGGGATGCGTATATCCGGTCCTGATGGTTAGTGCATTTAATGGCTTTCTACGTGGTGAGCAGACTTTGCTCTGGCCCCTTCCACCTTAAATACAACACATTCAAAAGTATTTTGTGTAGTGTCATCAGAAGTGTTTTATTTTTTTGCACAATCAATTTGGTGCCTTGCTATTATCGTTTCCAATTGAACTAATATGACGGCCACAGCTTACATTTCTCAGGAACCTTTACATTTGAATAGAGAGGTTACTCTGGGTAATGTATCAATACTTACTCCATGAATGGAGCTTCCGGCTCCTGAACGTTCAGGTCCTTCTGTGTAATTTTCTCTTTCTTTACAATCCTTCTGGCTCAACTTTGTACTGTGGTGTTCTTGGCAGGGAAAAATTCTATGTGACATTAATCCTTACTGGGTCGATATGCATTTTGCCTACATCGTTTTAGTGTTTTGGCCTATACTCTGTCATCTGCCATATAGTATATGTGGTTGTATAGTCTGTAATCCTGACCTGACAATACCATATAATCAATACAAACCCACCTTTCTCCTCCGAATGCACTCCATCAGGCTAGTCCCAACAAATGATATGCACACATGTCTAGCATTAAAAATGAGTGTTCATTTGTTACTGGGCCTATAGAATGCTTACGGGGGCAAACATGGGGCTGGACACCAGAAGATTAGTGAACCCCACACATTGTTTTCTATTTCCCGAGAATGGAACTTGTGCTATTGGTTCTTTCTAAGAGAAGAATTTGCAATTCCTGTATCACGCAGGAATTTAACACATGTCCCTACAACCTTTCCTTGTCTATATGGACCTGTGTCATCTACTGAGATCATGGTACGTTGTGCTGCTGCTCTCAGACAACCCTATAGATAACTGTGTTGGGCATTTCCTTACTGGTTAAACATTTGGCTGTCATAATCAACTAACATAATCTGTGTCTGAGGTAGTCTAGTGTTAAAAATTATTCTGTGACTGTTGTATGGCTAACTGATGAATATTCTCTGTCCATCCACTCTATTTGGGCCTCCTCTGTTTACACTCATCCCTCATTGTCTGAATGTTTTAGGACTATGGCACCTCCAGTGGTTAGTACCCTCATATTTATAACAACATTGTGTAAGTTAGAAGCAGCATTGTAGTTAGTGTTCTGTCCAGGGGAAGGACCTGACCGTGACTTCTGTTGTCCACTTCTCCCTATGTCTCCTCAACCTCCAAACCCCCTACCTCTGACAGGTGGGTAGGCCTGTTGCCTTAGTTCCCTTGTTTTAGCTCTATGTCTTCCTCAATTCTTTTTATATGATCATATCCGTTCATTCCTTATTTCCCTGTGGATCCACCCGTCTCCTACTTCTGGTGTGCATTTTCCATGAATGCAACGCATCCCATATCAACAACCTATTCTTCTTCCCTTTCTACTCACTTGGTCTGATACATTCTTCTTAAAAATCCAGTTTCTTTTCTCTCCAATGTCCCACCAAAAGTATACTGCTGTGTTAGCTCTTTTGCTATGAGGCGGACCAAATCCTACAAATACAGCCCTGTGTCACAAACCCTTCTTCCCTCCTAACATACCATACTGGTGACCTATAGGTGGTATTTTCCTGAGACTAGTCTACGGTCCTAGACTCTCTACAATATTTCGATATATAAAAAAAAATCTTATTTTATTTTTATATTTATGTTGAAATGTGATTGCAATCTCAAAAATGACATACTTTCATACTGCAGTTTTAGTCTACGGAGTCCCGTTATTATCCGTCCTGGGCCAGGGACAGGCATCAGTGTATCCTTGTTACATTCCTTGCAGTGTTTTTCTATTCCCTTTATCCCTAACTGATATGTCTTCGTCATGCATTCAAGAGGGGTACTTCAATCTAGGTCTTCCAGTGTCCAGTACTGGGTAATCAATAAAATACACGACGTCTTTAATCTTCCTGTCTAACCCGGGTAATGACTTACCTCAGATTTTTCTAGAATATGAGGAATCTACAATATAAAACATTTAATCATCCGGTCTAATCCTCATCGCATATTTTTCTAGAGTATAAGGAATCCACAATATAAAACATTTAATTAGTAAGTAAGTAAGTACATTTATTTGCAGATTAATAAAATTGTTGCAAAGTTAAACCACACAGGAAGGTTAAAAATAGTTGCTTAAACATTGTAAAAAAAACCTCATTGTTAAAACATCATGCTGTGCAAAAGAAGTGTCCTCATACATTAAGACCAATAGTCCATTAAAGTGCTCAACAGACAAGTGTGCCCGATGTATACAAATGAATTTATGCCAACTACTTGTTAGGAGTCCCAGCAATTTGTGAACCAGACAGGGATAGGTTTGTCCGGGCGAATGTTTAAGGACTAGGGGCCCTTGATGGATAAGGGCTGTGTATTAGCTTGTAATGAGGTGTAGCCGCCTAGGGTGGCTGACAAGTTCCAGTTACTTTTCAATTGGGTCCGTGCCTGGAGGCGGCAATTCCTTATCTTGCGTAGCAGAATGTGCTGATAATAGTTTGTTCACTTGTAATAGGAACTTGGCAGCCCTGCAGGAAAGCTGGATTGATTTACTATTCAATAGTGCTGTCACTGCACCACGGCAGGATCTTATCTTGAGTGCCCGAAAAGCAGGGGAGAGTAATTCTGTCTAAGTTGATTAACTGCATGACAGATGCACAGAAGATGTAATAGGCATTCGTCAAATTGGCCACATAAACGGCAAAGGGCTTTGTTACCAGGGCGGGACCTGATCTTCTGAGGGAAAAGTTCCCGTGCTGATTAATAGAAAAAAATGCTTGATGTTTTGAGAAATATGGAACGTAAGGTATGGTTGGGGACCCCAGATAGCGTAAGATTGTAAAACTGTCCAGCGTGCTTTTTTCCAACCATTTCTACTTTATCGAGTGTTTAAGATTTTAGCTTAGCTGCTTTGTTAGCGATTTTCTTTAAATGCTGTGAAGCTGATATTTAACTCCCAGGTGTTGGAGAGGTTAAGGGTTGTTAAGGCTTGGTGGAGCACAGTTGGCCAGTCTTTATTATAAGTATGTTGGTTTTCCATTTCAGACCAGCACTAGGCAGCCAATGTCTCGGGTGGTGCAGCTCTCATCTTCCAGCACAATTTGATTGTTGCAGCCATCCTTACTGGGAGTTGGGGAAAAAGCCCAAATTCCAGGCCCAATTGTGCTTGAGGTATGTGTTGTGGTAGGTGAAAGACGTGTTTGAACAGAACAGACTGTAATTGATTGAGAGTGGTTACATCTTTGCCCTTGAGGAGTTCCGAACCGTAGGTCAGCGAGGGTAGAAATATTGCCCCAATGATTTGCAACAAGTATAATTGAGACGAGCTCTCATTTTTTTTTTTATTAGGTTGAAAGTGAAATATAGCTTGTTGGCTAGAGCCGTTCGTTGTGCAAGGTGCTTTTTGAAATGTAATCCGGAGTCAATTTCCACCCCATAGTATTTGTAGGTGCTGACCTGGTCGATCCTGATCCCCTACTTTCCATTTGAACTTTGTGTTTTGCTGGCCGGTTTTCAACGAAAAGCAGATAACTTTTGTTTTGCTGTGATTTAACTTCAAGCCTGATAATTCAGGGAAACTGAGGAGGTCAGTGATTTGGCGCTGAAGGCCGATAGGAGTCTGGCTGCATAAGACAATATCGTCTGCATATTGTACACTGCGCACTGGTCTGTTTGCGAGTTTTGGTGGATCACTCAAAACTTCCGAAAGCCGGGCATCCATGTCTGCTGTATAAATGTTAAAGAGACAGGGGGCACGGACACATCCTTGTTTTAGGCCTATGAGTGTGGGGCTCTTTCTGGTTGTTCTGTCACCCGTATCTATTTTCAATGGTACCCACGTGTCTGTGTATAGATTGATAATGGCCCTGAGGAGATTTGGAGGTCCCTTGGGACCGTGTCGAATGCTGCTTTTATATCAACAAAGCAGGTGTATAGGTCGGAGGCCTTGTGATTTGCCTTTTCGATCAGAAGACTGAGGGCCGGAGATTGGTGGCTGTGCTCATACCGGCCCTAAATCCCATTTGAGTAACCGGTTTGATGTTTTCGGCTGATGCCCATGCTTCCAGGTCTGATAGAAGGTTTGCAGCGTAGAGTTTAGCTTCGACATCGATCAGGGCGATTAGTCTATAATTTGCTGGGTTTGTCCGTGAGCCTGACTTAAAGATGGTGTGGAGAATACTTCCTCTCCATGATGCTGGAATTATATTGGTGGTAAATGCCGAATTGAATAGAGAAGTGAGATATGAAACCCAGAAGGCCTGATCGTACTTGAATAGGGCATTAGGGAAACCATTTGGTCCAAGTGCCCCATCTGATCTCAGTTTCTTCAAGGATTGCCCAACTTGTGATTCTTTCGCCCATTTTCCCTCTGGCAGGTTTTCTAGTGGCCTGGGACCCTTCATGATTATGCTTTTCCCAGTTGTGCTATTCGTGGCTTGTCCTGGGCAGGCTGCTTCGATGTAAATAACCCAGCCTGATTCTGAGATTCCGGCGTTGTGATGGCAAAAACTCCCATTTGTTAGTGAATTAATTTCTGCCCCAAACTATTTACTATTTTTTGTTTTACTTGTATGCAGCAGTTTTAACCATATGTTTTCTTGATATGTTTTTTTGGCTGACTAAATTGCCTTTTTGTAAGTGCGCCTTGCGCCGCAATTTGGTCAATAGTGGAATGGCTAAGCGTTGGATCTTTTTCTCACAGCTGCCTAATTTCCTTGTTAAGTTGTCTTTTTTTCTCCAAAGGGCTACGGAGAACCAAGGTGCCCCTTTAGTGGATGTGTTGGGGGGTAGTGGACGATTAGGTGACCAGTTGGAAATGAGTCCCGTAATGGGAGAACTTTACCAATTGGGTGGCTTTTATTTTAGAAGTGAACATGATTATGTAGCTCATTTCTGCAGCTGCCATCCTTCTGTTCCAAACTAGGCATTTTAGATTGTAAGCACAAGGTTGGATCATTAGATCGTTGCTTGGAGGGGTCTCTTGGGGGGGTATTTTAGAACCTCAACCTGCTGGGGGAAATGGTCTCTCTCAACCCTGGGTTTTATACAAAAATCTCGGAGTCAACAAATGTGTAGTCCAAGATGGAGTTGGTTTTGTTTGAAATCCTTGTGAAAGTGGCTGGTTGATCTTGTGGAAAGCGACCATTAAGCGAGCACAAGCCGATTTTCTCTAGGGCGGTTGTACATGATTTCCCGTTGGGATCTATTTTTTTATGGTTTGCTATTACTGGAGTTAGTGGCTTCGTGGTTATCACAGAGTATTGTTGGTTGGGTTGGTGGGAATTTGTTTGTAGAAAATACATATTGAAGTCTCCCGACAATATCATTTTGTGTCAAGGACATGTTATTTAAAGTGATTTTAAAATTGTTACTAATGAAGCGATGTGATTGATCCAGCGTGGCTAATATGAATTTCTCCTAAGGACACGAATCCAGGTAAATCATTCACATCTACAAATCCATATGACGGTGGGGCCCATAACACCGCATATCATACACTCATTCGTTCACTGGATTACACACCAAGGAGAAAATGTGTTGCTGGAGGAACGGGATACCTTGTTAAATCTGACAGAATAATACCTCTAACATCATATATAGGCTTTCCTGTTTTCAGTTTCTATTTTTGGTAAATTCTGGTGGGGTTTTTTCAGTGTTTTCAAGTGATTTCAATACCTTAAAAAAACAGTGGTTATCAGTGGTTACACATTTTCGTGCCATTAAAAACTACAGAAACAGTGTTTTTCCAGTGTTGATGGAACGTTTTGCTTTTATTATTGCTTGCTTTCTGCACTGATAGCGCATGGTATATAGACAGTGTAAGTATAGTGTATATGAGGTCCAAATAGATTTTTGCAAATAAACTTATTGTAGTATACAATACAATACTTCTTCAGTGAGTCTTTGGTCATGTCCGCTCGTTCTTTCCTTCCCATGTAACTTCTGTGAAAAGGCCCTCTCAACATTGGCACTTGAGATGGGCAACGCCAAAACAGCCAGTACACAATTTGTTAACTCTGGCCACTGACATAGCTTTCCATGCCAATACTGGTTCACTTGAAGATTGCGATTCTCAGGGCAGGTTCTGCAACATTTGCGCTGATCTGGGCGCTTATGCCCTCAGAGTTATTAAAACGGTCAAAAATGAAGCAGCACTTTTGAAACTACGGAGGAAATTCCCCTTTACGGAAGGGATCTAGAACAGAGTACCACAGTGAGGTTTCATTGACTTCAAATGCCATTGGTGGTGAAGGGACATTTCTATGCATCATTGCAAGCCATTTCTCATACATTGTAAAATAAAAGTTCCTGAATTGCTCTTCGCCATTGCTTTGCTTACCAAGTGGCAAGCACTCTTACATGGAACATGTTGCAGTGCCAAAGTCACTAAAGGTGTCGCCCAGCCTACTCTCAAGGAGATGTTTAACATCTACACCAATTATGCTGAACACTTGGCAGACAAGGGTGTTTTCAGACTCTAGTTTTTTTATTATGTGCACTACAGCAGTTATGTTTTCCTGTGAAAATCTAAGAATGCAGTAGAGTGTACTTTTTTTCACATCACTATCAATATGTGACAAAAGATCCTCATATTTCTTGCCTTTGGCATCATAACTCAGGAAAAATTCTGTTAACGGTTGCCACATGGATAATATAGCATTCATAGCCCATTGGACTGAGAACCATCAGCTAAGGGACACAGCTGGGATGACTCTTTCTTTGATGCCACACAAAGCACGAAATGATAAATATTTGCGTTTTAGTTCCTGTGCATAGGAAAACAGTGCACCAGAATGGACTAAAAAGTCAATAGAATTCCTCATTAACTCTGAAGATTGTAAAGATGCTTTCAGCATACCATCTAACAAGTGGCAAGGATCTCTTACAGGGAAGCACTTCAGCTCAGGTATCAATTTTGACAGGTCATCACACAACTTTTTCATATACGTAGCTGAATCACTGCAAATACAAACAATATCACTCCAATCTTTGTTGAACTTGGAAAGAACCTTTTTGCAGAGCATTCCAAGTGACACTGCACTGCGTTCCATGTTTTCCAAAAGTCTGGTGTCATGTTTTAACCACTATCCCAGATGCTTGGTGATAGCACTTTTTTCACATATACTTGTCACTAACCTTGCATTGAATGTTTAAAGCCTGAGGTGTTGGCAATTCGCCTACTATCAATACTGACTCACTAGAAACTGGGGGCTGATGTATTAAGGGTTTTTACCCATTCGCTGTGGGGAAATGTGATGACACATATTAGGAAAGATTGTTATGAAACCAGCCATTTTACCTATCAGTGAAAGAATCAAACGCAGCCAAAATATCAAATATGATTTTGATATTTCCTGATTCTCTACAGCTTATAAAATAATTAAACAAGACCTAAAACATGCTTCTAAACCCTGCATCTTTAGACCAAAGACCACAAAACTGAAAAAACAAAAGGAAGAAGAAACAATATTTTAGTGGCATCCCTAAACAACAAAACTCAACCAGAATAATGTTAGCCCAGACTTTCTTACTGTTAGCTTGTATTACAAAGTTACATTGTATTGGCCCCCTCAGGAAGAAAAAAAATGACTTTCACTCTCTTTTTCCTTTCTTTGAATGGCATTTAGTTTGTAGTTGTGCAGGTGTTTTTTCAGTGTTTATATGTTTTCACTGGTGAGGGCTAGTTCTCTTTCAGTGGGGTTTTATCAGTTATTATAGGTTTAAACCTAAAACCGGACAGCCTAATCATATACATTAGCTTTTTATCCTGTCGGTTTCCAAACATCAAGTTATTCCGCTCTTTGGTCGATGGACCAACTAGTAGAATAAGTTGATGGTGATTAAGACCAGCTCAATCACTTTAAAAACCAGTTAAACGTTAAACTTATTAATGAACTAAAGAACCACAGACTCCTAGTTAATTAGAATGACATTTTTATCTAATTTCTTGCTTGCACGAGTGAGATTCTTAGTTTATTAATCACTTTAATACATTCATAACATTTATATAAGAAATTCTAAAAAGAAATTAAACTTCTGCATTACCCATTTAGATGCAGATGGGAATGGTTCACCAAAAAGAAGATAAACCGTAGATCACAGAATGGACTCCCAAACTGACTGACTGTCCCGCTAAATGGCCTCCTCGACGGGACCTCCCGTACAGATTTTCCCGCAACTGTCTCGTTCCTTCCCCAGTCAAGTTCGAAGTCAATGGCAGCAATAGCATCAATATCAACGGCCACAGCAGCAGCAAAAGGCAACCCAGAGAAGTAGCCTATAGAAGCAGCCCCTCCCACATAAGAGCAGTCCCTCTTATACCCTACTTCTAGCTTACTACACAAAAAGTTGCAATCCTTGGGGGCAAGAATCACGCTAATTGGTCCATTTGAGGGGTGGTGATAATCACCTCATCGCCTTCCTTGTTCAAACTGGTTTTGGGGATGGTTAAGAGTTCTATGATTCCCATGACCTTTGGGTAAAAGCAGTCCAATTTGTCCATTCATTTTGTTGCGAACCCGATGGTCACAATTTAGTTAGTCCATTGTTGCTCATGTACTTTTCTCATTTATTCCCACGAATACACGCTGAGTCTTTCTTGGCACCCTCCTTATGGCAGGTCAACACGACCTTGACATCTCTCACTCTGTGCACGGGCCGTACCCACGTGGTTCAGCTCCTTTATTTCTTCCGCTTAGAGGCCATCTTTTACTTATCACGTGACCTCTTCTGTTTCGACAGCCATTTTCGCAGCATGGCCTAACAGGCCCGAACGAACTATCATAAGAACAAACACAATCAAAATTAAAACAAAGAAAATAAGCCTTTCTGTTTACCACCCATCATTCTTATAACCCATGTTAGGTGTTACCTAGCAGAAGCGACATTTAAAGCCATTTTACTTACCATCCGCATTCTTTGCCACAATACAATTCTACTACATAGCATAAATCATGCGATTTTACTCTAATTAGTACGCAAACCACAATATTAGTATCAATTAACTTCACAATTGTAAATAAATTAGATTTTGCACAAATTGCGGTTACCCTTTATGTAGTGTTTACTAAAGGTGCATTTGTTGATTATTTCATCAAACAATTAGTATCGTTAATTCATTAAAGCTCATTAATTTTCTAAAAAGGGGTGTACAAATTATTTTTATTTACCCTGCTCCATCAATTCCCCCCTTTGGTGATTTTTAAGATCACCACAAAAACCTATTCTACAATTTATCAGATAAATGTTTCTTGTCCACTTGCTTTTGTTAGTTCATACAATGGTGTTTTTCTCATCTTGCCCTTTAGACCTTTTGTATATGTTCTCTTTCAATTCTTCCAATTCTATTTCTCCCATTTCTCGTTCTCTTTCTTTATTTTTCTCATTTTCTCTTTTTATTCTATTTTGTCTTTTTCTCCTTTTAATACACACATATGCTAACTTTGCTGACAACATTACTAAAATTATCACTGTTACTGATATTAGTATTTTCCCAATAAGGGACCCACCTATCTCTGTGAACCATTTCTGCATTGAGGAAAAACTCTTACCAAGTCTCTCCCAAACACCTTCAACCTCCAGTGGAGCAATTTCTTTGTGCAGATCAGTAATATTCTTTATATACTTCTGTATATTCTCACTTTTATCTGGAATGTAAGTGCAACAATGTTGGACTTTCAGCATTCCACAGACTCCACCCTCTTTGGCCAAAAGAATGTCAAGGGCAAGTCAATTTTGCATTACCATAGCTCTCATGGCAACCATTTCGGTATTTACCATCAAGAACCCTCCAGCAGTATTCGTTGATAAACGATCTACTACTGTGGACAATTTCCGAATCTTGAATGCATTCAAAGATATACCCACTGCTGGTATTAATGCTCCAAAAATGTCACCTACTATTTCTGAAAAACTTTCCCTCCTTCTACGTGATAATATTGTACCTATCTCGTGTATTCCTTTTGTTCCTCTCTCCACATGAAAAATCTTTGGAAAGACCAGGCCTAAATAGCACGTTCCGTACCAATGGTTCGGCAACCTATAATAAGCTCTATTTCCGCAAATATAATAGATCCCTGGAAATATTGGATCTTTTCCTCCTTTAAATCTCCATCCTCCTAAAATGTTATATGTATCTCGGCATTCACTGGAACCTACAAAATAGTTATCATATATAGTCTTATTTCTACTAATACACAATTTTCCCTGTTGGGGCCAATCCAAAACCATAGCTGCATTTGTCTCTCCTTTGTCGTGATTTTTCTCTTCAAACGCCCAAAGTGGTGTTTTTGTCTTTTCTTCTACTACCTTTCTCTGAAACTTAACTCTTCTGTTTTCTACCATATCCAAGAAAATCTTTTCCTCTTTCTTTAATTCACAGGTAAAATTGTGTCTAACTATATATTCTAACGTTAACTCCTTATTTTCTAAGAAAAATTCTCCAAATATTTTTGCATTTTTCACCTTATTTAGTTCAGGGATTACGTGAACTTTTGCAAAAACAGTGTCTATGTCAGTGAAATAATATTCTAATCTACCTGTTTTATAAAATAAACTAGCTAAAACGCTACAAGTTATCCCATACGTCAAAGGAAGGTGATGATAGGTCACACCTTCTGTGACAGACGCGGGTAACTGCATACAGACATAACAATCCCTCACATCCATTGTCTCTACATATTCATACAACAGTTTCGTGAAGACATTCTTGGAGAAGTCAGTTATAGACTTATCCTTATGTAAATCAGTACTATCTACTAATGCTGCAGTGTTTTGTGTGATAGCTTCTTTATCCTTTTTCGTGTTATTCCCTATTACTGATGTTTCTTCTACAATTAACCTAAGTGGTATTACTATTGCTAAAATAAGCCAAATAAACATCAGCAATCCTGTACAAAAGAAACACATTCTACACCATCTACGTAAAAACTCACATCTAGATCTTCTATTCTCAGTGTCTACCATGTTGTACTATTATCTAACTATATATATATATATATATATATATATACAGAAAATGTGTCACCACACCTCAGAATGACTTTTCGGCCACTCTACCCTTTACTACATCTCGTTTTGGTGCTTTCTTCAACTCTTTCCAGAACTCCTTCTTGTCTTGTTCGGTTTCTATGTCCAGTCCGGTTTTTCGTGCTTTGTCTTTTCAGTTTTGGTGCACTTCACTTTCACCCATTGGTTTACTGCTTTCGTCTGGGCTTTCATGACTGTTATCTTCTTCTTTAATGTCGGTCAATGCGATGTGTAGCCACTCAGGTGACTTATATTTCAAATTAGGTCTCTTCACTCTTTTTGTTTTCTGTAATTGTTTTCCACTTTGTTTTCCTTGTCCCTTTTGACTGGTTATTTCATTTACTTGTTCCGCATCATCTCTGTTCAAATTTATTATCTTATATCTCAGTCTTTTAACTTCGTGGGGCCAATTGTCTCCTTTTCTTGGCCTTTTTAGTTCGCTTTCCTCTTCCTCTCGTTCAGCTCTCCAAGTTCTCTTTCTTGGTCCTAGTCTTTGCTTTCTTTCTTCTTCGTTTTCTTCTGTTTCTGTTTCAGACCTTACTTCACTTCCTCTAACCTTGAACCTTATTATTTCTGTTTCGTTATCTGAATCTGAACCTTCTTGTGTCTCTTCTCTTAGGACGTTTGATTCTATCCCTCCTCGATTGTCTTCCGTATTTATATTAATCTTTCTATCTGAATCTAAATTTCCCTGTGTTTCTTCTATTTGTTGGTCTGTCCCTACTACTCCTCGTGTTTCTTCTGCTTCTTCCCCTATCTCTCTGTCTGAATCTAAGTCTCCCTCAGTTAGCTCAACTATCTCTGGAGGAATTCTTCCATAACTTGTACTTGGTTGTTCGCTATCACTGTCTCTTGGTTCAATTTCTTCGTTTATAATGTCAGTTCTTGTTTTTCTCTTTTGTCTTTCATCAGATTCAGGTTGGTCTGTTTCAGATGCTGAACTGGTATCTGATATTTTCAGATGTCGACTTACAGGTCGAGCTTCAAGATCTGGAACTTTAATCGTTTCAGGTTCTTCTTCAGTTGTCAAACTTGTACCTGGTTCTTCCAGATGTCGACTTTCAGGTCAAGCTTCAGGATCTGGAACTCTGCTTGTCTCAGGTTCTGCTTCGGATGCTGAGCTGGTATCAGATATCTCCAGATGTCTACTTACAGGTCGAGCTTCAGGATCTGGGACTCTGATGGTGTGACTGGCATGAACCCAATTTTTCACTCCTGTACATTTTACAGCAGTCGTTGTCACCAGGATCACTTGACGTGGCTTATCCCAGCGAGGAACCAAACAGTTTCTTCTCCTGTGGACTTTTATGCGGACCCAGTCTCCTCGACTCAAATCATGAGCTGGTTTTCTTTCAAGAGTGGTCGCATCCGGTCCAACCTGATGAAACACAGAATGTACCACATCAGCCAATCCTTTGCAATAGTCCAATACGAGATCATCAGTTATAGTCAGCAGTTTGTTGACAGGTACATGTGCTTGTCTCATTGCTTGTCCCATGATTATTTCATGAGGACTTAGACCTGTTTTTCTGTCAGGTATGTTTCTGATAGTCATCAGCACCAATGGTAGGGCATCTGGCCATTTGAGTCCTGTGGCTTGACACATTTTCCCTAACCTATTCTTTATTGTTCCATTTACTTGTTCTACCACTCCAGAAGCCTCTGGTCTGTAGGCACAGTGCAATTTCTGTTGAATGTCAAGAGCTTCACATATCAATTGGATCAGTTCATTTTGGAAATGTGTCCCTCTATCTGTTTCGATCGTTCCTGGAAAACCATATCTCGGAATGAATTCTCTCAGTAGGAGCTTAGCCACAGTAACTCCATCATTCCTTCTTGTCGGATAGGCTTCCACCCAATGAGAAAACAAACAAACTACCACAAGAACATATTTCAATCTATTGCTCGGGGGCATTTCAATGAAATCTAGTTGCATTCTGGTAAAAGGACCTCCTTCACGTGCTATTGTTCCTAGACTCACTGCTGTTTTCCTTCCTGGATTTATCTGTTGGCATGAAAGACATCTTTGACAGAGACTTTCAGCTATAGCTCTAAATTTTGGGTTATACCAAGTCTGTCTGAAAAGTCTGATCATGGCATCCCTACCAATGTGAGCTTGTCTATGGTACATCCGTGCCATATTAGAAATCATGCTATCAGGCATAACTGGTCTTTCATCTCTATAAACCCAAACGTCATCTTCCTCTCTTTGTCTGCAACCTGCTTTTATCCATCCATCTTTCTCCTCTTCATTTGCTTCTTCCTGCAATTTCCTTTCTCATCCCAGGTTTCGACCAGGTTAGTAAACAGCAAGGGACATGAAACATTCTCTTTTTCTCTTCTCCTATTCAGTAAGACCATATTTCTGGCACAATATTGGGCTATTTCGTCTGCATATTGATTTCCCACTGTAATATAGTCAGTTCCATTTTTGTGTGCAGCGCACTTTACCACTGCAATCTGTTTAGGCAGCTGTATCGCCTCAAGCAATTTCTTCACAAACTCACCCTTCCTAATAGGAGTTCCTGCAGACGTCAAGAAACCTCTCTGGGAGCAGATCTGTCCAAAGTCGTGGACCACTCCGAAGCCATACTGGCTATCCGTGATCACCGTAATTCGGACGTTCTTTCCCAGTTTGCACGCCTGAATCAGAGCAATCAATGAATCAATCACAGAATTTGTAGAGCGCACTACTTACCCGCGAGGGTCTCAAGGCGCTGGGGAGAGAAAGGGGGGGGGTGCTGCTACTGGTCGAACAGCCAGGTCTTGAGTAGCCTCCTGAAGGTCAGCAGGTCTTGGGTCTGTCGTAGGCTTAGTGGAAGGGTGTTCCAGGTCTTGGCGGCTAGGTGTGAGAAGGATCTGCCGCCGGTGGTTGTTCTTCGAATGCGAGGGACGGTGGCGAGGGAGAGGTCGGCGGAGCGGAGCTGGCGGTTGGGGACGTAGAAGAAGAGTCGTCTGTTGAGGTAGGCTGGGCCAGTCTTGTGGAGTGCCTTGTGTGCGTGGATGAGGAGTTTGAAGGAGATTCTCCTGTTGATGGGGAGCCAGTGCAGGTTCCTCAGGTGGGGGGTGATGTGGCTGTGGCGTGGTACGTCGAGGATCAGGCGTGCGGAGGCGTTTTGTATGCGTTGCAGTCGCTTGATGAGCTTGGCCGGGGCTCCTGCGTAGAGGGCGTTCCCATAGTCGAGTCTGCTACCGACGAGGGCCTGGGTGACTGTTCTTCTTGTATCTGTCGGGATCCACCTGTAGATCTTGCGAAGCATGCGGAGGGTGTTGAAGCAGGAGGAGGAGACTGCGTTGACTTGCTTGGTCATGGAGAGCATTGAGTCGAGGATGACTCCCAGGTTGCGTGCGTGGTCGGTGGGTGTCGGGGCTGCTCCCAGCGTCGTTGTAGATGTTGAACAGCGTTGGGCTGAGGGAAGATCCCTGGGGTACGCCGCAGATGATCTCGGAGGCTTCGGATCGGAAAGGTGGGAGGCGGACTCTCTGGGTTCTGCCGTCGAGGAAGGAGGTGGTCCATTGCAGGGCCTTGTCTCGGATCCCTGCGTCGTGGAGGCGTGCACGTAGAGTGCGGTGGCAGACAGTGTCGAAGGCGGCGGAGAGGTCCAGGAGGATGAGGGCTGCGGTCTCACCGTTGTCCAGCAGGGTCCTGATGTCGTCGGTGGCGGCGATGAGGGCAGTCTCAGTGCTGTGGTTGCTGCGGAACCCTGATTGGGATGGGTCCAGGATGCTGTTTTCTTCGAGGTATCGGGTTAGCTGTTTGTTGACGATCTTCTCGATGACCTTGGCTGGGAACGGAAGCAGGGAGATGGGCCGGAAGTTCTTGAGGTCTCTCGGGACCGCCTTGGGTTTTTTGAGTAGGGCGTTGATCTCTGCGTGTATCCAGCTCTCTGGGAAGGTCGCGGTCTCGAAGGAGAGATTGATAACGTTGCACAGGTGGGGTGCGATGGAGCTGCTGGCTTTGTTGAAGATGTGGTGCGGGAAAGGGTCTGACGGGGAGCCGGAGTGTATTGTGCTCATGGTCTTGATGGTGTCGTCGATGTTCACGCTGGCCCAGGCTGGCAAGGGGTCATGGTCGATGGTGTGCGGCAGGTCTGGTGTATCTATCTTAGTAGGGGCTGTCTGGGTGTTGAAGCTGTCGTGGATGTCGGCGATCTTGCGGTGGAAGAAGGTGGCGAGGGAATCGCACAGGGCTTGCGACGGCGGGATGTCGTTGGTGTTGGAGCTGGGGTTGGAGAGTTCCTTCACGATGTTGAAGAGCTCCTTGCTGTTGTGTGCGTTGTTGTCGAGGCGGTCTTTGAAGGAGATTCTCTTGGCGGACCTGATGAGGTGGTGGTGGTGGTTACGGATGGCGTCTTTGTGGGCTGCGTGGCTGTCCGGTGTCTTATCACTGTGCCATTTCTTCTCTAGTTTCCGGCAGGTACGCTTGGAAGCTAGGAGTTCCGGGGTGAACCAGCTGGCTCTTTTGGTGGTGTCGCTGTAGGTGAGTTTTTTCAGCGGGGCGAGGGTGTTGGCACAGTCGTCTATCCATCGTCTGAGGTTGCAGGCAGCGTCGTCGGTGTTGGATGGGTCGGAGGGGGGGCTGAGAGCGAGGTTTGCCCGTAGTTGGTCTTCGGTGACTTTGCTCCAGCAGCGCCGTGGGATCTGTTGGGTGCGGTGGTGTGTGGTGGGTTTCTGGAAGGTGAAGTGGATGCAGCGGTGGTCGGTCCAGAGGAGTTCCGTGGTGTGGCTGAAGGAGACGTGGGAGCTTGAGGAGAAGACGGGGTCGAGCGTGTGGCCGGCGGAATGAGTCGGTGTTGTGACGAGCTGTCTCAGTCCGAGGTTGTCGATCAGGGTGGTGGAGTTGCTGTCGTTGTTGTTCTCCAGGTGAAAGTTCAGGTCTCCGAGGAGGATGTAGTCGGTAGAGGTCAGGGCGTGCGTGCTGATGAAGTCGGTGATGGAGTCGCTGAACTGGGGTCGGGGCCCAGGGGGTCTGTAGACAAGGGTGCCTCTAAGGGTGGTGTTGGGGTCCGTGTGGATCTGGAAGTGCATGTGTTCGGCAGTGCGGAGAAGGTCGTCGGTGCTGGTCGAGACCCTGATGGAGTTCTTGTGGACGATGGCGATTCCTCCTCCTACTCCGTTGACGCGGTCTCTGCAGGTGATCTTATAGCCGTCTGGGATGGCTATGGCGATGTCGGGTGCGGAGGAGTCATTCATCCAGGTCTCTGTCAATCAGCTCAGCTACTTGGGCTGAACGTATCCCTCTCAAACAAGATGCTTCCATTATGGCTGCCACTGTACACGCAGCATATGCAGCACTTAAAACTCCTTCACTCGTTCTCAGACATGACCCGTCCACAAACATCACATAATCTGATTCTTTCAAGGGCTCATCTTTAATATCTGGGCGAGGCTTTGTGCAAAATTCAAGCACATCCAGACACTTATGATCAACTTCATCCTTGACTCCTACATTTTCTTCATCTGGCAGTGAAGTTGAAGGATTCACACTTGTGCATCTATCAATGGTTACATTGTCTGCACTCAAAATCACCTTTTCGTACCTAGTCAGCCGACTATGCGTCATGAATTGGGTTTTGGTTCTAGTCAGAAGAATTTCAAAAGAGTGTGGAACATATACTCTCAGTGGATATCCCATCACAATGCCTTCACTCTGTTCCAGACTCACACAAGTAGCAGCCACTGCTTTCAGACATCCAGGCAATGCTTTTGCTACTGGGTCTAGAACAGCTGAAAAATAAGCAATGGGTCTTTTCATTTTTCCATGCCTTTGCACTAACGCTGAAAGTGCACATCCATCTCTCTCACTACAATACAGCTCAAATTCTTTCTCATAATCAGGCATTCCCAATGCCGGTGCCTCACACAACTTTGTTTTCAGTTCTTTGAAAGCCTTCATTTCCCCCTCATTCAACTCAATCGGATCTCTGACATCTCTTTTGTCAATCGCTGTAAAGGTTTTGCAATTAATGAAAATCCACTTATCCACTGTCGGCAATATCCAACCATTCCAAGGAACATTCTCACCTCTCTCTGTGTCATCGGAGCTCTCATTCCTCGGATAATAATTATTCTTTCTGTCATTACCTTTCGCATCCCTTTCTCAATCTTATGACCTAGGTATTGTACCTCCTGTTGACAAAATTGCAGTTTTGACGGAGACACTTTGTGCCCTCCTTCTGCCAAATGATTCAGTAAAGCAATTGTGTCGGCAACACATGCTTCTTTAGTTTTTGATGCCACTAATAGGTCATCAATGTATTGGACCATCACAGATTTTTCAGGCCTTTTTAAATTTTCCAATAGTTTCTTTCGGATCTGATTAAAGATTGAGGGACTTTCTGTATACCCTTGAGGAATTCGGCACCATTCCAAAATACGCTCTCCGAACTGGAACGCAAATAATGGCTGGCTGTCTGGGTGTAACGGAACAGAGAAAAATGCATGGCACAAATCAATAACTGTGTACCATTCTGCATCATGTGGAATCTGATACAGTATTACAGCGTGGTTTGGCACAATTGGACAACAAGGAATAACAATTTTATTTACCTTCCTCAAACCTTGCACTATCCTATATGTCCCATTCGGCTTTTTCAATCCCATTATAGGTGAATTACATTGACTACTCATTCATTCTTTCAAAATTCCTTGTTCCATCATTTTATTAACTACAGGCGTTATTCCTTCTATAATTTCTGGCGTTAATTTATACTATGGAGTATTTGGGTAATTTGTTCCTTCTCTTACAGTGATTTTTGCAGGGTCTACTCCTCTCATTAACCCAATGTCTTCGCCTGTGAAATCCCATACATCAGATCTGACTGTTTCTTTCAATTCAATTGGGATTTTCTCTGGGTCAAACACAGGAAACATGTCATTTACTTCTGGTTCTAGTTCTGCCATTGTCATTTTATACAGAACATCTTCATCTGGTGTCAGGAAAGCAATACCATCTGGCGTATAATAGATGGTGCAATTCATTTTACAAAGCAGATCGCGTCCTAGCAAGTTTACAGGACTGCAATCACATACCACAAACCGATGCATTTCTTTGAATGATCCAACTTTCACCTCTACTGGTTTGGTAAGAGGCGCTTTAATCTGTTGGTTTGAAACACATACAAATTGGATATATTCTCCTGAGAGAGGAAGGTTTGGAATTTCCACTGATCTAACAGTAGAACGGGTAGCTCCAGTGTCCACAAGGAATGTAACATTTACACCATTCACTTCCCCATCCACAAATGGACCTGACTGATCTACCTCTAGAGTTGCGCCAAGCACGCACTCTTCTTCCTCTCCTAGGCACCGTCATAAACTTTCATCCGATTCATTTCCATCCTGCCGTAACCAATACTGCGATACTGCAGCTGCGCGCGGCAATTTTGTTACCTGCTCTCCTCCGTAGAATCCTGTCTCTGCACTGTACCTCTGGGGGTTTACACTCTTGGGAAGAGGTGGTTGTGGCACCTGACTCTGTTGAGTAACTACCTGCGGTTGTTGCAGCTGTTGGTAACTCACCTCATTCTGCACCTGGGGATTTAATGGTTGATTTTCTGTATTAGCTTTGGGAGGAAATTTACACTCGTTTCTCCAATGCCCTAACTTTCCGCAATTATGGCATGGCCATTTCTTTTTAGCCTCTTCTATACTCATTTGACCTTTTCCCTTACCTATATTCTATTTGGATTTAGTCTGTCCTGCATCACCAGACTGATTATTCATTTGAGCCTCTTGTTTTTCTGCAACCTTTACTTGTGCCCACATCGCTTTTTCTTTTAGTTTACGCTGTCTACACTCGATGTCATCACTACAATATTTGGCATACCTTAGTACCTCATCTACAGTGCTATTCTGCCAACACAACATATGCTGCTTAATCATTTCACTTATTTCTGGTTTCAATCCATATACAAATCTATATACGAAATGACTCATGTCCTTTTCACTCAAAGTCTCATAACCGCTATACTGTTTGAAAACCAAAAGCAACCTTTCATAATAGGCTTGTACAGATTCCTTACTCTCCTGAGTTGTTCTATCAATCTTTACCCAATCTGTCTCTTTCGGTGGAATCTTATTTTTCAAAATCGTGACAGCTTGTTCATATTTTCTCATCACTTCTGGACCTGGCGCTCCAGTCTTTGCATCTCTAGGAGATTCTTCCTTTGGCCAGTCAATTGTAATCTTACATTCTGTCCATAAATCTGCTGGCACTACAATTTCAAACAATCCATCCAGATCTTCCCACAACATCTTTGAAACTTTGACAAATCTTTCCACTTGTCTATACCATTCTACAGGTTTTTCTCTCAATCTTGGGAAGTCATTTGTAAATGACAATATATCTTGTCTGGACCATGGAACATGTACATAGCTACCTCCTGGAGTTTCCCTCATTGGATATTCCAGTACTATTGGTTCCTTTTCTTTCACCGGAAAAGCCAAAGATGCTTTATCGGTCGTTCCCTCCTTTCTTCTTATCCACCTGCTCCTCCATCTGTCCACATCTCCCCATTTTCTCAAAAACACAATCAGTTCCTTTATCTGGGTTAATCGTCCTGATGTGTTCATATTTTCTATATCCTTTTCACTAAAATCTACCCTTTACGGTTTCTGCAATCCTATGATTTTTCCAAACTCTACTCCCAGTTAATTCGCTGTTTCTTCCAATTTTTCATGTAAATTCCTAGCTCTCCAAGTAACACTCTTACACATAAACATAAGTTCGTCATCCTGATAGGATTTCAATCTATCTGTACCAATAGTCCCTAAAATCAACTCTTCCATGTCTATCTTTAGTCTGATTACATCCAACGGTTGCGGTTCTGTATCTTTCTTCTGTAAATTCCTCATCCACTCATTTAATTCTTCTGGAGTCGGACCTACAGGGGTACTATTAATTTCTATCCAATTTGTACTTCTCTCTGGGGTCTCAGTTGTTGACTCAGTTCCCATAGGAATCCTATTTATCTGACTCTCATTAACCATCAAATTTGTAGGTGGACTCGATCTATATGAGCCAACCAGATCTCTTGTCTCTCTAGTTTCTGGAATTATCCCTTCTCTCATTCTTTGCATATTCGAGTTCATTGGAATTGTCAAGGAATGCTCATCTATTCTTTGGTTTTCAAATACCGGTATTACTGGTCCTATTGTCACTGGCACAGTCACGGCTTCCATGTTCATAGTTAATTCTCTTATTTTCTCAGTCAATTCTCTTGTGGTTCTTGCTAACTCAGCTGTATTACCACTATCAGGCTTCGCATTCTGTGGAGTTTCTGATTTTTCACAAGACCTATTTATTTCATAATTTCGTTCAGGGCTTTGATTCCTCACAGTTTCCATTGGTGGTGCATTCGGTGTCACCACCGCAAAATTCTGTTGATATGGAGGTGGTTTTCTGTATAAAATGTCTTCCAGCAACTCATCCTCTGTGTCGCTACCTCCATACCCATACCTCTCTGTTACTGCGTGTTTCTTTTTCTCTGTACACTTTCTCCCTGTAACTTCTTCAACTGTTCTGACAGGAAACAAACCATCCGTCATATTAGCATACCTCCATCGTCTCATCCTGTCTTCATGATTCACTCCCCATACCCTTCCATGGACTAAACTATAATTCTTTGCACCTCTGTGTCTTTCTCCTTCATACATCTCATCTTCCCATTCACCTAACGCTTCAAACTGTGTAAGTCTGGGTCTTGGTTCAAGTTTCATCATTTTCTCTCTCAAATTTCGAAGTACAGCTGTGCTAAACAAACCGTTTTCTGGGAACGCCAATAACCAAATGCAAGTATGATAACCATATTTCAACATCATATGAGAAGCTGGCGTTTTCGGCGGAGGAAGTACTTCTCCTTCCCTAGTCACTACCTTCTTGTCCTTTTTGAAAAAGTTTTTAATCTTCGCCATCCATGACGGTTTCTCTCTACAATACTCATAGTAAGCCATATTGCACGATTCTTTCTTTCCGACAAACTCACGACTCTGTTCTTTCTACTGTTTGGCTATTCGGACCTATCCCAGCGTGTCTCACACCAACGAACCAATCCGAAAACTCTACGTCACTCTCATCTCACCTATCCCAGCGCGTCTCTACACCAACGCACCAATCAGGAGGCTCTTCGTTTTCCCACAACTGGCCAATACCAGCGCTGTCTTTGTTGACGTCAGTACTACTCCTGTCTTTTCTGACCCCTCCTTTACAATAATTATCGGCAGTTTTTCTTACCTTCTTTTCTCGACTGAATTTTATTAGTTACAACGTAAAACACATTACCATTGTCTGTTTTCACTAAACAACAGAAATAGTTTGTTCTATCTTGCAAGAATACTGTTTCGTTCGATAAGTGTAGCACTTCTCTCTACCTTACCCTTCTCTCAAGCAAGGGGTAAACCCGTTTCTCTGGGGATAAAACACATGCGGAGACTACACTGCTCCTGAGAATTAAGGCCAGAGTTTCACAAGAAAACCTGTTGCTATTTCACTCATACGCGTTTTATACATGAAATGTCCCTATCATAACACAATCCCGTGTTATCACCAATTTTGAAAAATCAGACAATGCACAATTCCATGTGACTTCTCTTGCCACACGTGTCCACTTCCTACTTCCCGGAAGCTTCAAAATTTCGACTTACACATAACATAATACAATTCGACACGAAGTGTTAGACATGAATAATCAATAATCACCAAACTAATCTATAATAACCATAACTCTGCTACCAAGAAATCTGATCCAGCGTGGCTAATATGAATTTCTCCTAAGGACACAAATCCAGGTAAATCATTCACATCTACAAATCCATATGACGGTGGGGCCCATAACAGCGCATATCATACACTCATTCGTTCACTGGATTACACACCAAGGAGAAAATGCGTTGCTGGAGGAACGGGATACCTTGTTAAATCTGACAGAATAATACCTCTAACATCATATACATTAGCTTTTTATCCTGTCGGTTTCCAAACATCAAGATATTCCGCTCTTTGGTCGATGGACCAACTAGTAGAATAAGTTGATGGTGATTAAGACCAGCTCAATCACTTTAAAAACCTGTTAAACGTTAAACTTATTAATGAACTAAAGAACCACAGACTCCTAGTTAATTAGAATGACATTTTTATCTAATTTCTTGCTTGCACGAGTGAGATTCTTAGTTTATTAATCACTTTAATACATTCATAACATTTATATAAGAAATTCTAAAAGAAATTAAACTTCTGCATTACCCATTTAGATGCAGATGGGAATGGTTCACCAAAAAGAAGATAAACCGTAGATCACAGAATGAACTCCCAAACTGACTGACTGTCCCGCTAAATGGCCTCCTCGACGGGACCTCCCGTACAGATTTTCCCGCAATGGTCTCGTTCCTTCCCCAGTCAAGTTCGAAGTCAATGGCAGCAATAGCATCAATATCAACGGCCACAGCAGCAGCAAAAAGGCAACCCAAAGAAGTAGCCTATAGAAGCAGCCCCTCCCACATAAGAGCAGTCCCTCTTATACCCTACTTCTAGCTTACTACACAAAAAGTTGCAATCCTTGGGGGCAGGAATCACGCTAATTGGTCCATTTGAGGGGTGGTGATAATCACCTCATCGCCTTCCTTGTTCAAACTGGTTTTGGGGATGGTTAAGAGTTCTATGATTCCCATGACCTTTGGGTAAAAGCAGTCCAATTTGTCCATTCATTTTGTTGCGAACCAGATGGTCACAATTTAGTTAGTCCATTGTTGCTCATGTACTTTCCTCATTTATTCCCACGAATACACGCTGAGTCTTTCTTGGCACCCTCCTTATGGCAGGTCAACCCGACCTTGACATCTCTCACTCTGTGCACGGGCCGTACCCACGTGGTTCAGCTCCTTTATTTCTTCCGCTTAGAGGCCATCTTTTACTTATCACGTGACCTCTTCTGTTTCGACAGCCATTTTCGCAGCATGGCCTAACAGGCCCGAACGAACTATCATAAGAACAAACACAATCAAAATTAAAACAAAGAAAATAAGCCTTTCTGTTTACCACCCGTCATTCTTATAACCCATGTTAGGTGTTACCTAGCAGAAGCGACATTTAAAGCCATTTTACTTACCATCCGCATTCTTTGCCACAATACAATTCTACTATATAGCATAAATCATGCGATTTTACTCTAATTAGTACGCAAACCACAATATTAGTATCAATTAACTTCACAATTGTAAATAAATTAGATTTTGCACAAAATTGCGGTTACCCTTTATGAAGTGTTTACTAAAGGTGCATTTGTTGATTATTTCATCAAACAATTTGTATCGTTAATTCATTAAAGCTCATTAATTTTCTAAAAAGGGGTGTACAAATTATTTTTATTTACCCTGCTCCATCAATTCCCCCTTTGGTGATTTTTAAGATCACCACAAAAACCTATTCTACAATTTATCAGATAAATGTTTCTTGTCCACTTGCTTTTGTTAGTTCATACAACTGTGTTTTTCTCATCTTGTCCTTTAGACCTTTTGTATATGTTCTCTTTCAATTCTTCCAATTCTATTTCTCCCATTTCTCGTTCGCTTTCTTTATTTTTCTCATTTTCTCTTTTTATTCTATTTTGTCTTTTTCTCCTTTTAATACACACATATGCTAACTTTGCTGACAACATTACTAAAATTATCACTGTTACTGATATTAGTATTTTCCCAATAAGGGACCCACCTATCTCTGTGAACCTTTTCTGCATTGAGGAAAAACTCTTACCAAGTCTCTCCCAAACACCTTCAACCTCCAGTGGAGCAATTTCTTTGTGCAGATCAGTAATATTCTTTATATACTTCTGTATATTCTCACTATTATCTGGAATGTAAGTGCAACAATGTTGGACTTTCAGCATTCCACAGACTCCACCCTCTTTGGCCAAAAGAATGTCAAGGGCAAGTCAATTTTGCATTACCATAGCTCTCATGGCAACCATTTCGGTATTTACCATCAAGAACCCTCCAGCAGTATTCGTTGATAAACGATCTACTACTGTGGACAATTTCCGAATCTTGAATGCATTCAAAGATATACCCACTGCTGGTATTAATGCTCCAAAAATGTCACCTACTATTTCTGAAAAACTTTCCCTCCTTCTACGTGATAATATTGTACCTATCTCGTGTATTCCTTTTGTTCCTCTCTCCACATGAAAAATCTTTGGAAAGACCAGGCCTAAATAGCACGTTCCGTACCAATGGTTCGGCAACCTATAATAAGCTCTATTTCCGCAAATATAATAGATCCCAGGAAATATTGGATCTTTTCCTCCTTTAAATCTCCATCCTCCTAAAATGTTATATGTATCTCGGCATTCACTGGAACCTACAAAATAGTTATCATATATAGTCTTATTTCTACTAATACACAATTTTCCCTGTTGGGGCCAATCCAAAACCATAGCTGCATTTGTCTCTCCTTTGTCGTGATTTTTCTCTTCAAACGCCCAAAGTGGTGTTTTTGTCTTTTCTTCTACTACCTTTCTCTGAAACTTAACTCTTCTGTTTTCTACCATATCCAAGAAAATCTTTTCCTCTTTCTTTAATTCACAGGTAAAATTGTGTCTAACTATATATTCTAACGTTAACTCCTTATTTTCTAAGAAAAATTCTCCAAATATTTTTGCATTTTTCACCTTATTTAGTTCAGGGATTACGTGAACTTTCGCAAAAACAGTGTCTATGTCAGTGAAATAATATTCTAATCTACCTGTTTTATAAAATAAACTAGCTAAAACGCTACAAGTTATCCCATACGTCAAAGGAAGGTGATGATAGGTCACACCTTCTGTGACAGACGCGGGTAACTGCATACAGACATAACAATCCCTCACATCCATTGTCTCTACATATTCATACAACAGTTTCGTGAAGACATTCTTGGAGAAGTCAGTTATAGACTTATCCTTATGTAAATCAGTACTATCTACTAATGCTGCAGTGTTTTGTGTGATAGCTTCTTTATCCTTTTTCGTGTTATTCCCTATTACTGATGTTTCTTCTACAATTAACCTAAGTGGTATTACTATTGCTAAAATAAGCCAAATAAACATCAGCAAACCTGTACAAAAGAAACACATTCTACACCATCTACGTAAAAACTCACATCTAGATCTTCTATTCTCAGTGTCTACCATGTTGTACTATTATCTAACTATATATATATATATATATATATATATATATACAGAAAATGTGTCACCACACCTCAGAATGACTTTTCGGCCACTCTACCCTTTACTACATCTCGTTTTGGTGCTTTCTTCAACTCTTTCCAGAACTCCTTCTTGTCTTGTTCGGTTTCTATGTCCAGTCCGGTTTTTCGTGCTTTGTCTTTTCAGTTTTGGTGCACTTCACTTTCACCCATTGGTTTACTGCTTTCGTCTGGGCTTTCATGACTGTTATCTTCTTCTTTAATGTCGGTCAATGCGATGTGTAGCCACTCAGGTGACTTATATTTCAAATTAGGTCTCTTCACTCTTTTTGTTTTCTGTAATTGTTTTCCACTTTGTTTTCCTTGTCCCTTTTGACTGGTTATTTCATTTACTTGTTCCGCATCATCTCTGTTCAAATTTATTATCTTATATCTCAGTCTTTTAACTTCGTGGGGCCAATTGTCTCCTTTTCTTGGCCTTTTTAGTTCGCTTTCCTCTTCCTCTCGTTCAGCTCTCCAAGTTCTCTTTCTTGGTCCTAGTCTTTGCTTTCTTTCTTCTTCGTTTTCTTCTGTTTCTGTTTCAGACCTTACTTCACTTCCTCTAACCTTGAACCTTATTATTTCTGTTTCGTTATCTGAATCTGAACCTTCTTGTGTCTCTTCTCTTAGGACGTTTGATTCTATCCCTCCTCGATTGTCTTCCGTATTTATATTAATCTTTCTATCTGAATCTAAATTTCCCTGTGTTTCTTCTATTTGTTGGTCTGTCCCTACTACTCCTCGTGTTTCTTCTGCTTCTTCCCCTATCTCTCTGTCTGAATCTAAGTCTCCCTCAGTTAGCTCAACTATCTCTGGAGGAATTCTTCCATAACTTGTACTTGGTTGTTCGCTATCACTGTCTCTTGGTTCAATTTCTTCGTTTATAATGTCAGTTCTTGTTTTTCTCTTTTGTCTTTCATCAGATTCAGGTTGGTCTGTTTCAGATGCTGAACTGGTATCTGATATTTTCAGATGTCGACTTACAGGTCGAGCTTCAAGATCTGGAACTTTAATCGTTTCAGGTTCTTCTTCAGTTGTCAAACTTGTACCTGGTTCTTCCAGATGTCGACTTTCAGGTCAAGCTTCAGGATCTGGAACTCTGCTTGTCTCAGGTTCTGCTTCGGATGCTGAGCTGGTATCAGATATCTCCAGATGTCTACTTACAGGTCGAGCTTCAGGATCTGGGACTCTGATGGTGTGACTGGCATGAACCCAATTTTTCACTCCTGTACATTTTACAGCAGTCGTTGTCACCAGGATCACTTGACGTGGCTTATCCCAGCGAGGAACCAAACAGTTTCTTCTCCTGTGGACTTTTATGCGGACCCAGTCTCCTCGACTCAAATCATGAGCTGGTTTTCTTTCAAGAGTGGTCGCATCCGGTCCAACCTGATGAAACACAGAATGTACCACATCAGCCAATCCTTTGCAATAGTCCAATACGAGATCATCAGTTATAGTCAGCAGTTTGTTGACAGGTACATGTGCTTGTCTCATTGCTTGTCCCATGATTATTTCATGAGGACTTAGACCTGTTTTTCTGTCAGGTATGTTTCTGATAGTCATCAGCACCAATGGTAGGGCATCTGGCCATTTGAGTCCTGTGGCTTGACACATTTTCCCTAACCTATTCTTTATTGTTCCATTTACTTGTTCTACCACTCCAGAAGCCTCTGGTCTGTAGGCACAGTGCAATTTCTGTTGAATGTCAAGAGCTTCACATATCAATTGGATCAGTTCATTTTGGAAATGTGTCCCTCTATCTGTTTCGATCGTTCCTGGAAAACCATATCTCGGAATGAATTCTCTCAGTAGGAGCTTAGCCACAGTAACTCCATCATTCCTTCTTGTCGGATAGGCTTCCACCCAATGAGAAAACAAACAAACTACCACAAGAACATATTTCAATCTATTGCTCGGGGGCATTTCAATGAAATCTAGTTGCATTCTGGTAAAAGGACCTCCTTCACGTGCTATTGTTCCTAGACTCACTGCTGTTTTCCTTCCTGGATTTATCTGTTGGCATGAAAGACATCTTTGACAGAGACTTTCAGCTATAGCTCTAAATTTTGGGTTATACCAAGTCTGTCTGAAAAGTCTGATCATGGCATCCCTACCAATGTGAGCTTGTCTATGGTACATCCGTGCCATATTAGAAATCATGCTATCAGGCATAACTGGTCTTTCATCTCTATAAACCCAAACGTCATCTTCCTCTCTTTGTCTGCAACCTGCTTTTATCCATCCATCTTTCTCCTCTTCATTTGCTTCTTCCTGCAATTTCCTTTCTCATCCCAGGTTTCGACCAGGTTAGTAAACAGCAAGGGACATGAAACATTCTCTTTTTCTCTTCTCCTATTCAGTAAGACCATATTTCTGGCACAATATTGGGCTATTTCGTCTGCATATTGATTTCCCACTGTAATATAGTCAGTTCCATTTTTGTGTGCAGCGCACTTTACCACTGCAATCTGTTTAGGCAGCTGTATCGCCTCAAGCAATTTCTTCACAAACTCACCCTTCCTAATAGGAGTTCCTGCAGACGTCAAGAAACCTCTCTGGGAGCAGATCTGTCCAAAGTCGTGGACCACTCCGAAGCCATACTGGCTATCCGTGATCACCGTAATTCGGACGTTCTTTCCCAGTTTGCACGCCTGAATCAGAGCAATCAATGAATCAATCACAGAATTTGTAGAGCGCACTACTTACCCGCGAGGGTCTCAAGGCGCTGGGGAGAGAAAGAGGGGGGGGTGCTGCTACTGGTCGAACAGCCAGGTCTTGAGTAGCCTCCTGAAGGTCAGCAGGTCTTGGGTCTGTCGTAGGCTTAGTGGAAGGGTGTTCCAGGTCTTGGCGGCTAGGTGTGAGAAGGATCTGCCGCCGGTGGTTGTTCTTCGAATGCGAGGGACGGTGGCGAGGAGAGGTCGGCGGAGCGGAGCTGGCGGTTGGGGACGTAGAAGAAGAGTCGTCTGTTGAGGTAGGCTGGGCCAGTCTTGTGGAGTGCCTTGTGTGCGTGGATGAGGAGTTTGAAGGAGATTCTCCTGTTGATGGGGAGCCAGTGCAGGTTCCTCAGGTGGGGGTGATGTGGCTGTGGCGTGGTACGTCGAGGATCAGGCGTGCGGAGGCGTTTTGTATGCGTTGCAGTCGCTTGATGAGCTTGGCCGGGGCTCCTGCGTAGAGGGCGTTCCCATAGTCGAGTCTGCTACCGACGAGGGCCTGGGTGACTGTTCTTCTTGTATCTGTCGGGATCCACCTGTAGATCTTGCGAAGCATGCGGAGGGTGTTGAAGCAGGAGGAGGAGACTGCGTTGACTTGCTTGGTCATGGAGAGCATTGAGTCGAGGATGACTCCCAGGTTGCGTGCGTGGTCGGTGGGTGTCGGGGCTGCTCCCAGCGTCGTTGTAGATGTTGAACAGCGTTGGGCTGAGGGAAGATCCCTGGGGTACGCCGCAGATGATCTCGGAGGCTTCGGATCGGAAAGGTGGGAGGCGGACTCTCTGGGTTCTGCCGTCGAGGAAGGAGGTGGTCCATTGCAGGGCCTTGTCTCGGATCCCTGCGTCGTGGAGGCGTGCACGTAGAGTGCGGTGGCAGACAGTGTCGAAGGCGGCGGAGAGGTCCAGGAGGATGAGGGCTGCGGTCTCACCGTTGTCCAGCAGGGTCCTGATGTCGTCGGTGGCGGCGATGAGGGCAGTCTCAGTGCTGTGGTTGCTGCGGAACCCTGATTGGGATGGGTCCAGGATGCTGTTTTCTTCGAGGTATCGGGTTAGCTGTTTGTTGACGATCTTCTCGATGACCTTGGCTGGGAACGGAAGCAGGGAGATGGGCCGGAAGTTCTTGAGGTCTCTCGGGACCGCCTTGGGTTTTTGAGTAGGGCGTTGATCTCTGCGTGTATCCAGCTCTCTGGGAAGGTCGCGGTCTCGAAGGAGAGATTGATAACATTGCACAGGTGGGGTGCGATGGAGCTGCTGGCTTTGTTGAAGATGTGGTGCGGGAAAGGGTCTGACGGGGAGCCGGAGTGTATTGTGCTCATGGTCTTGATGGTGTCGTCGATGTTCACGCTGGCCCAGGCTGGCAAGGGGTCATGGTCGATGGTGTGCGGCAGGTCTGGTGTATCTATCTTAGTAGGGGCTGTCTGGGTGTTGAAGCTGTCGTGGATGTCGGCGATCTTGCGGTGGAAGAAGGTGGCGAGGGAATCGCACAGGGCTTGCGACGGCGGGATGTCGTTGGTGTTGGAGCTGGGGTTGGAGAGTTCCTTCACGATGTTGAAGAGCTCCTTGCTGTTGTGTGCGTTGTTGTCGAGGCGGTCTTTGAAGGAGATTCTCTTGGCGGACCTGATGAGGTGGTGGTGGTGGTTACGGATGGCGTCTTTGTGGGCTGCGTGGCTGTCCGGTGTCTTATCACTGTGCCATTTCTTCTCTAGTTTCCGGCAGGTACGCTTGGAAGCTAGGAGTTCCGGGGTGAACCAGCTGGCTCTTTTGGTGGTGTCGCTGTAGGTGAGTTTTTTCAGCGGGGCGAGGGTGTTGGCACAGTCGTCTATCCATCGTCTGAGGTTGCAGGCAGCGTCGTCGGTGTTGGATGGGTCGGAGGGGGCTGAGAGCGAGGTTTGCCCGTAGTTGGTCTTCGGTGACTTTGCTCCAGCAGCGCCGTGGGATCTGTTGGGTGCGGTGGTGTGTGGTGGGTTTCTGGAAGGTGAAGTGGATGCAGCGGTGGTCGGTCCAGAGGAGTTCCGTGGTGTGGCTGAAGGAGACGTGGGAGCTTGAGGAGAAGACGGGGTCGAGCGTGTGGCCGGCGGAATGAGTCGGTGTTGTGACGAGCTGTCTCAGTCCGAGGTTGTCGATCAGGGTGGTGGAGTTGCTGTCGTTGTTGTTCTCCAGGTGAAAGTTCAGGTCTCCGAGGAGGATGTAGTCGGTAGAGGTCAGGGCGTGCGTGCTGATGAAGTCGGTGATGGAGTCGCTGAACTGGGGTCGGGGCCCAGGGGTCTGTAGACAAGGGTGCCTCTAAGGGTGGTGTTGGGGTCCGTGTGGATCTGGAAGTGCATGTGTTCGGCAGTGCGGAGAAGGTCGTCGGTGCTGGTCGAGACCCTGATGGAGTTCTTGTGGACGATGGCGATTCCTCCTCCTACTCCGTTGACGCGGTCTCTGCAGGTGATCTTATAGCCGTCTGGGATGGCTATGGCGATGTCGGGTGCGGAGGAGTCATTCATCCAGGTCTCTGTCAATCAGCTCAGCTACTTGGGCTGAACGTATCCCTCTCAAACAAGATGCTTCCATTATGGCTGCCACTGTACACGCAGCATATGCAGCACTTAAAACTCCTTCACTCGTTCTCAGACATGACCCGTCCACAAACATCACATAATCTGATTCTTTCAAGGGCTCATCTTTAATATCTGGGCGAGGCTTTGTGCAAAATTCAAGCACATCCAGACACTTATGATCAACTTCATCCTTGACTCCTACATTTTCTTCATCTGGCAGTGAAGTTGAAGGATTCACACTTGTGCATCTATCAATGGTTACATTGTCTGCACTCAAAATCACCTTTTCGTACCTAGTCAGCCGACTATGCGTCATGAATTGGGTTTTGGTTCTAGTCAGAAGAATTTCAAAAGAGTGTGGAACATATACTCTCAGTGGATATCCCATCACAATGCCTTCACTCTGTTCCAGACTCACACAAGTAGCAGCCACTGCTTTCAGACATCCAGGCAATGCTTTTGCTACTGGGTCTAGAACAGCTGAAAAATAAGCAATGGGTCTTTTCATTTTTCCATGCCTTTGCACTAACGCTGAAAGTGCACATCCATCTCTCTCACTACAATACAGCTCAAATTCTTTCTCATAATCAGGCATTCCCAATGCCGGTGCCTCACACAACTTTGTTTTCAGTTCTTTGAAAGCCTTCATTTCCCCCTCATTCAACTCAATCGGATCTCTGACATCTCTTTTTGTCAATCGCTGTAAAGGTTTTGCAATTAATGAAAATCCACTTATCCACTGTCGGCAATATCCAACCATTCCAAGGAACATTCTCACCTCTCTCTGTGTCATCGGAGCTCTCATTCCTCGGATAATAATTATTCTTTCTGTCGTTACCTTTCGCATCCCTTTCTCAATCTTATGACCTAGGTATTGTACCTCCTGTTGACAAAATTGCAGTTTTGACGGAGACACTTTGTGCCCTCCTTCTGCCAAATGATTCAGTAAAGCAATTGTGTCGGCAACACATGCTTCTTTAGTTTTTGATGCCACTAATAGGTCATCAATGTATTGGACCATCACAGATTTTTCAGGCCTTTTTAAATTTTCCAATAGTTTCTTTCGGATCTGATTAAAGATTGAGGGACTTTCTGTATACCCTTGAGGAATTCGGCACCATTCCAAAATACGCTCTCCGAACTGGAACGCAAATAATGGCTGGCTGTCTGGGTGTAACGGAATAGAGAAAAATGCATGGCACAAATCAATAACTGTGTACCATTCTGCATCATGTGGAATCTGATACAGTATTACAGCGTGGTTTGGCACAATTGGACAACAAGGAATAACAATTTTATTTACCTTCCTCAAACCTTGCACTATCCTATATGTCCCATTCGGCTTTTTCAATCCCATTATAGGTGAATTACATTGACTACTCATTCATTCTTTCAAAATTCCTTGTTCCATCATTTTATTAACTACAGGCGTTATTCCTTCTATAATTTCTGGCGTTAATTTATACTATGGAGTATTTGGGTAATTTGTTCCTTCTCTTACAGTGATTTTTGCAGGGTCTACTCCTCTCATTAACCCAATGTCTTCGCCTGTGAAATCCCATACATCAGATCTGACTGTTTCTTTCAATTCAATTGGGATTTTCTCTGGGTCAAACACAGGAAACATGTCATTTACTTCTGGTTCTAGTTCTGCCATTGTCATTTTATACAGAACATCTTCATCTGGTGTCAGGAAAGCAATACCATCTGGCGTATAATAGATGGTGCAATTCATTTTACAAAGCAGATCGCGTCCTAGCAAGTTTACAGGACTGCAATCACATACCACAAACCGATGCATTTCTTTGAATGATCCAACTTTCACCTCTACTGGTTTGGTAAGAGGCGCTTTAATCTGTTGGTTTGAAACACATACAAATTGGATATATTCTCCTGAGAGAGGAAGGTTTGGAATTTCCACTGATCTAACAGTAGAACGGGTAGCTCCAGTGTCCACAAGGAATGTAACATTTACACCATTCACTTCCCCATCCACAAATGGACCTGACTGATCTACCTCTAGAGTTGCGCCAAGCACGCACTCTTCTTCCTCTCCTAGGCACCGTCATAAACTTTCATCCGATTCATTTCCATCCTGCCGTAACCAATACTGCGATACTGCAGCTGCGCGCGGCAATTTTGTTACCTGCTCTCCTCCGTAGAATCCTGTCTCTGCACTGTACCTCTGGGGGTTTACACTCTTGGGAAGAGGTGGTTGTGGCACCTGACTCTGTTGAGTAACTACCTGCGGTTGTTGCAGCTGTTGGTAACTCACCTCATTCTGCACCTGGGGATTTAATGGTTGATTTTCTGTATTAGCTTTGGGAGGAAATTTACACTCGTTTCTCCAATGCCCTAACTTTCCGCAATTATGGCATGGCCATTTCTTTTTAGCCTCTTCTATACTCATTTGACCTTTTCCCTTACCTATATTCTATTTGGATTTAGTCTGTCCTGCATCACCAGACTGATTATTCATTTGAGCCTCTTGTTTTTCTGCAACCTTTACTTGTGCCCACATCGCTTTTTCTTTTAGTTTACGCTGTCTACACTCGATGTCATCACTACAATATTTGGCATACCTTAGTACCTCATCTACAGTGCTATTCTGCCAACACAACATATGCTGCTTAATCATTTCACTTATTTCTGGTTTCAATCCATATACAAATCTATATACGAAATGACTCATGTCCTTTTCACTCAAAGTCTCATAACCGCTATACTGTTTGAAAACCAAAAGCAACCTTTCATAATAGGCTTGTACAGATTCCTTACTCTCCTGAGTTGTTCTATCAATCTTTACCCAATCTGTCTCTTTCGGTGGAATCTTATTTTTCAAAATCGTGACAGCTTGTTCATATTTTCTCATCACTTCTGGACCTGGCGCTCCAGTCTTTGCATCTCTAGGAGATTCTTCCTTTGGCCAGTCAATTGTAATCTTACATTCTGTCCATAAATCTGCTGGCACTACAATTTCAAACAATCCATCCAGATCTTCCCACAACATCTTTGAAACTTTGACAAATCTTTCCACTTGTCTATACCATTCTACAGGTTTTTCTCTCAATCTTGGGAAGTCATTTGTAAATGACAATATATCTTGTCTGGACCATGGAACATGTACATAGCTACCTCCTGGAGTTTCCCTCATTGGATATTCCAGTACTATTGGTTCCTTTTCTTTCACCGGAAAAGCCAAAGATGCTTTATCGGTCGTTCCCTCCTTTCTTCTTATCCACCTGCTCCTCCATCTGTCCACATCTCCCCATTTTCTCAAAAACACAATCAGTTCCTTTATCTGGGTTAATCGTCCTGATGTGTTCATATTTTCTATATCCTTTTCACTAAAATCTACCCTTTACGGTTTCTGCAATCCTATGATTTTTCCAAACTCTACTCCCAGTTAATTCGCTGTTTCTTCCAATTTTTCATGTAAATTCCTAGCTCTCCAAGTAACACTCTTACACATAAACATAAGTTCGTCATCCTGATAGGATTTCAATCTATCTGTACCAATAGTCCCTAAAATCAACTCTTCCATGTCTATCTTTAGTCTGATTACATCCAACGGTTGCGGTTCTGTATCTTTCTTCTGTAAATTCCTCATCCACTCATTTAATTCTTCTGGAGTCGGACCTACAGGGGTACTATTAATTTCTATCCAATTTGTACTTCTCTCTGGGGTCTCAGTTGTTGACTCAGTTCCCATAGGAATCCTATTTATCTGACTCTCATTAACCATCAAATTTGTAGGTGGACTCGATCTATATGAGCCAACCAGATCTCTTGTCTCTCTAGTTTCTGGAATTATCCCTTCTCTCATTCTTTGCATATTCGAGTTCATTGGAATTGTCAAGGAATGCTCATCTATTCTTTGGTTTTCAAATACCGGTATTACTGGTCCTATTGTCACTGGCACAGTCACGGCTTCCATGTTCATAGTTAATTCTCTTATTTTCTCAGTCAATTCTCTTGTGGTTCTTGCTAACTCAGCTGTATTACCACTATCAGGCTTCGCATTCTGTGGAGTTTCTGATTTTTCACAAGACCTATTTATTTCATAATTTCGTTCAGGGCTTTGATTCCTCACAGTTTCCATTGGTGGTGCATTCGGTGTCACCACCGCAAAATTCTGTTGATATGGAGGTGGTTTTCTGTATAAAATGTCTTCCAGCAACTCATCCTCTGTGTCGCTACCTCCATACCCATACCTCTCTGTTACTGCGTGTTTCTTTTTCTCTGTACACTTTCTCCCTGTAACTTCTTCAACTGTTCTGACAGGAAACAAACCATCCGTCATATTAGCATACCTCCATCGTCTCATCCTGTCTTCATGATTCACTCCCCATACCCTTCCATGGACTAAACTATAATTCTTTGCACCTCTGTGTCTTTCTCCTTCATACATCTCATCTTCCCATTCACCTAACGCTTCAAACTGTGTAAGTCTGGGTCTTGGTTCAAGTTTCATCATTTTCTCTCTCAAATTTCGAAGTACAGCTGTGCTAAACGAACCGTTTTCTGGGAACGCCAATAACCAAATGCAAGTATGATAACCATATTTCAACATCATATGAGAAGCTGGCGTTTTCGGCGGAGGAAGTACTTCTCCTTCCCTAGTCACTACCTTCTTGTCCTTTTTGAAAAAGTTTTTAATCTTCGCCATCCATGACGGTTTCTCTCTACAATACTCATAGTAAGCCATATTGCACGATTCTTTCTTTCCGACAAACTCACGACTCTGTTCTTTCTACTGTTTGGCTATTCGGACCTATCCCAGCGTGTCTCACACCAACGAACCAATCCGAAAACTCTACGTCACTCTCATCTCACCTATCCCAGCGCGTCTCTACACCAACGCACCAATCAGGAGGCTCTTCGTTTTCCCACAACTGGCCAATACCAGCGCTGTCTTTGTTGACGTCAGTACTACTCCTGTCTTTTCTGACCCCTCCTTTACAATAATTATCGGCAGTTTTTCTTACCTTCTTTTCTCGACTGAATTTTATTAGTTACAACGTAAAACACATTACCATTGTCTGTTTTCACTAAACAACAGAAATAGTTTGTTCTATCTTGCAAGAATACTGTTTCGTTCGATAAGTGTAGCACTTCTCTCTACCTTACCCTTCTCTCAAGCAAGGGGTAAACCCGTTTCTCTGGGGATAAAACACATGCGGAGACTACACTGCTCCTGAGAATTAAGGCCAGAGTTTCACAAGAAAACCTGTTGCTATTTCACTCATACGCGTTTTATACATGAAATGTCCCTATCATAACACAATCCCGTGTTATCACCAATTTTGAAAAATCAGACAATGCACAATTCCATGTGACTTCTCTTGCCACACGTGTCCACTTCCTACTTCCCGGAAGCTTCAAAATTTCGACTTACACATAACATAATACAATTCGACACGAAGTGTTAGACATGAATAATCAATAATCACCAAACTAATCTATAATAACCATAACTCTGCTACCAAGAAATCTGATCCAGCGTGGCTAATATGAATTTCTCCTAAGGACACAAATCCAGGTAAATCATTCACATCTACAAATCCATATGACGGTGGGGCCCATAACAGCGCATATCATACACTCATTCGTTCACTGGATTACACACCAAGGAGAAAATGCGTTGCTGGAGGAACGGGATACCTTGTTAAATCTGACAGAATAATACCTCTAACATCATATACATTAGCTTTTTATCCTGTCGGTTTCCAAACATCAAGATATTCCGCTCTTTGGTCGATGGACCAACTAGTAGAATAAGTTGATGGTGATTAAGACCAGCTCAATCACTTTAAAAACCTGTTAAACGTTAAACTTATTAATGAACTAAAGAACCACAGACTCCTAGTTAATTAGAATGACATTTTTATCTAATTTCTTGCTTGCACGAGTGAGATTCTTAGTTTATTAATCACTTTAATACATTCATAACATTTATATAAGAAATTCTAAAAAGAAATTAAACTTCTGCATTACCCATTTAGATGCAGATGGGAATGGTTCACCAAAAAGAAGATAAACCGTAGATCACAGAATGAACTCCCAAACTGACTGACTGTCCCGCTAAATGGCCTCCTCGACGGGACCTCCCGTACAGATTTTCCCGCAATGGTCTCGTTCCTTCCCCAGTCAAGTTCGAAGTCAATGGCAGCAATAGCATCAATATCAACGGCCACAGCAGCAGCAAAAAGGCAACCCAAAGAAGTAGCCTATAGAAGCAGCCCCTCCCACATAAGAGCAGTCCCTCTTATACCCTACTTCTAGCTTACTACACAAAAAGTTGCAATCCTTGGGGGCAGGAATCACGCTAATTGGTCCATTTGAGGGTGGTGATAATCACCTCATCGCCTTCCTTGTTCAAACTGGTTTTGGGGATGGTTAAGAGTTCTATGATTCCCATGACCTTTGGGTAAAAGCAGTCCAATTTGTCCATTCATTTTGTTGCGAACCAGATGGTCACAATTTAGTTAGTCCATTGTTGCTCATGTACTTTCCTCATTTATTCCCACGAATACACGCTGAGTCTTTCTTGGCACCCTCCTTATGGCAGGTCAACCCGACCTTGACATCTCTCACTCTGTGCACGGGCCGTACCCACGTGGTTCAGCTCCTTTATTTCTTCCGCTTAGAGGCCATCTTTTACTTATCACGTGACCTCTTCTGTTTCAACAGCCATTTTCGCAGCATGGCCTAACAGGCCCGAACGAACTATCATAAGAACAAACACAATCAAAATTAAAACAAAGAAAATAAGCCTTTCTGTTTACCACCCGTCATTCTTATAACCCATGTTAGGTGTTACCTAGCAGAAGCGACATTTAAAGCCATTTTACTTACCATCCGCATTCTTTGCCACAATACAATTCTACTATATAGCATAAATCATGCGATTTTACTCTAATTAGTACGCAAACCACAATATTAGTATCAATTAACTTCACAATTGTAAATAAATTAGATTTTGCACAAATTGCGGTTACCCTTTATGAAGTGTTTACTAAAGGTGCATTTGTTGATTATTTCATCAAACAATTTGTATCGTTAATTCATTAAAGCTCATTAATTTTCTAAAAAGGGGTGTACAAATTATTTTTATTTACCCTGCTCCATCAATTCCCCCCTTTGGTGATTTTTAAGATCACCACAAAAACCTATTCTACAATTTATCAGATAAATGTTTCTTGTCCACTTGCTTTTGTTAGTTCATACAACTGTGTTTTTCTCATCTTGTCCTTTAGACCTTTTGTATATGTTCTCTTTCAATTCTTCCAATTCTATTTCTCCCATTTCTCGTTCGCTTTCTTTATTTTTCTCATTTTCTCTTTTTATTCTATTTTGTCTTTTTCTCCTTTTAATACACACATATGCTAACTTTGCTGACAACATTACTAAAATTATCACTGTTACTGATATTAGTATTTTCCCAATAAGGGACCCACCTATCTCTGTGAACCTTTTCTGCATTGAGGAAAAACTCTTACCAAGTCTCTCCCAAACACCTTCAACCTCCAGTGGAGCAATTTCTTTGTGCAGATCAGTAATATTCTTTATATACTTCTGTATATTCTCACTATTATCTGGAATGTAAGTGCAACAATGTTGGACTTTCAGCATTCCACAGACTCCACCCTCTTTGGCCAAAAGAATGTCAAGGGCAAGTCAATTTTGCATTACCATAGCTCTCATGGCAACCATTTCGGTATTTACCATCAAGAACCCTCCAGCAGTATTCGTTGATAAACGATCTACTACTGTGGACAATTTCCGAATCTTGAATGCATTCAAAGATATACCCACTGCTGGTATTAATGCTCCAAAAATGTCACCTACTATTTCTGAAAAACTTTCCCTCCTTCTACGTGATAATATTGTACCTATCTCGTGTATTCCTTTTGTTCCTCTCTCCACATGAAAAATCTTTGGAAAGACCAGGCCTAAATAGCACGTTCCGTACCAATGGTTCGGCAACCTATAATAAGCTCTATTTCCGCAAATATAATAGATCCCAGGAAATATTGGATCTTTTCCTCCTTTAAATCTCCATCCTCCTAAAATGTTATATGTATCTCGGCATTCACTGGAACCTACAAAATAGTTATCATATATAGTCTTATTTCTACTAATACACAATTTTCCCTGTTGGGGCCAATCCAAAACCATAGCTGCATTTGTCTCTCCTTTGTCGTGATTTTTCTCTTCAAACGCCCAAAGTGGTGTTTTTGTCTTTTCTTCTACTACCTTTCTCTGAAACTTAACTCTTCTGTTTTCTACCATATCCAAGAAAATCTTTTCCTCTTTCTTTAATTCACAGGTAAAATTGTGTCTAACTATATATTCTAACGTTAACTCCTTATTTTCTAAGAAAAATTCTCCAAATATTTTTGCATTTTTCACCTTATTTAGTTCAGGGATTACGTGAACTTTTGCAAAAACAGTGTCTATGTCAGTGAAATAATATTCTAATCTACCTGTTTTATAAAATAAACTAGCTAAAACGCTACAAGTTATCCCATACGTCAAAGGAAGGTGATGATAGGTCACACCTTCTGTGACAGACGCGGGTAACTGCATACAGACATAACAATCCCTCACATCCATTGTCTCTACATATTCATACAACAGTTTCGTGAAGACATTCTTGGAGAAGTCAGTTATAGACTTATCCTTATGTAAATCAGTACTATCTACTAATGCTGCAGTGTTTTGTGTGATAGCTTCTTTATCCTTTTTCGTGTTATTCCCTATTACTGATGTTTCTTCTACAATTAACCTAAGTGGTATTACTATTGCTAAAATAAGCCAAATAAACATCAGCAATCCTGTACAAAAGAAACACATTCTACACCATCTACGTAAAAACTCACATCTAGATCTTCTATTCTCAGTGTCTACCATGTTGTACTATTATCTAACTATATATATATATATATATATATATATATATACAGAAAATGTGTCACCACACCTCAGAATGACTTTTCGGCCACTCTACCCTTTACTACATCTCGTTTTGGTGCTTTCTTCAACTCTTTCCAGAACTCCTTCTTGTCTTGTTCGGTTTCTATGTCCAGTCCGGTTTTTCGTGCTTTGTCTTTTCAGTTTTGGTGCACTTTACTTTCACCCATTGGTTTACTGCTTTCGTCTGGGCTTTCATGACTGTTATCTTCTTCTTTAATGTCGGTCAATGCGATGTATAGCCACTCAGGTGACTTATATTTCAAATTAGGTCTCTTCACTCTTTTTGTTTTCTGTAATTGTTTTCCACTTTGTTTTCCTTATCCCTTTTGACTGGTTATTTCATTTACTTGTTCCGCATCATCTCTGTTCAAATTTATTATCTTATATCTCAGTCTTTTAACTTCGTCTCCTTTTCTTGGCCTTTTTAGTTCGCTTTCCTCTTCCTCTCGTTCAGCTCTCCAAGTTCTCTTTCTTGGTCCTAGTCTTTGCTTTCTTTCTTCTTCGCTTTCTTCTGTTTCTGTTTCAGACCTTACTTCACTTCCTCTAACCTTGAACCTTATTATTTCTGTTTCGTTATCTGAATCTGAACCTTCTTGTGTCTCTTCTCTTAGGACGTTTGATTCTATCCCTCCTCGATTGTCTTCCGTATTTATATTAATCTTTCTATCTGAATCTAAATTTCCCTGTGTTTCTTCTATTTGTTGGTCTGTCCCTACTACTCCTCGTGTTTCTTCTGCTTCTTCCCCTATCTCTCTGTCTGAATCTAAGTCTCCCTCAGTTAGCTCAACTATCTCTGGAGGAATTCTTCCATAACTTGTACTTGGTTGTTCGCTATCACTGTCTCTTGGTTCAATTTCTTCGTTTATAATGTCAGTTCTTGTTTTTCTCTTTTGTCTTTCATCAGATTCAGGTTGGTCTGTTTCAGATGCTGAACTGGTATCTGATATTTTCAGATGTCGACTTACAGGTCGAGCTTCAAGATCTGGAACTTTAATCGTTTCAGGTTCTTCTTCAGTTGTCAAACTTGTACCTGGTTCTTCCAGATGTCGACTTTCAGGTCAAGCTTCAGGATCTGGAACTCTGCTTGTCTCAGGTTCTGCTTCGGATGCTAAGCTGGTATCAGATATCTCCAGATGTCTACTTACAGGTCGAGCTTCAGGATCTGGGACTCTGATGGTGTGACTGGCATGAACCCAATTTTTCACTCCTGTACATTTTACAGCAGTCGTTGTCACCAGGATCACTTGACGTGGCTTATCCCAGCGAGGAACCAAACAGTTTCTTCTCCTGTGGACTTTTATGCGGACCCAGTCTCCTGGACTCAAATCATGAGCTGGTTTTCTTTCAAGAGTGGTCGCATCCGGTCCAACCTGATGAAACACAGAATGTACCACATCAGCCAATCCTTTGCAATAGTCCAATACGAGATCATCAGTTATAGTCAGCAGTTTGTTGACAGGTACATGTGCTTGTCTCATTGCTCGTCCCATGATTATTTCATGAGGACTTAGACCTGTTTTTCTGTCAGGTATGTTTCTGATAGTCATCAGCACCAATGGTAGGGCATCTGGCCATTTGAGTCCTGTGGCTTGACACATTTTCCCTAACCTATTCTTTATTGTTCCATTTACTTGTTCTACCACTCCAGAAGCCTCTGGTCTGTAGGCACAGTGCAATTTCTGTTGAATGTCAAGAGCTTCACATATCAATTGGATCAGTTCATTTTGGAAATGTGTCCCTCTATCTGTTTCGATCGTTACTGGAAAACCATATCTCGGAATGAATTCTCTCAGTAGGAGCTTAGCCACAGTAACTCCATCATTCCTTCTTGTTGGATAGGCTTCCACCCAACGAGAAAACAAACAAACTACCACAAGAACATATTTCAATCTATTGCTCGGGGGCATTTCAATGAAATCTAGTTGCATTCTGGTAAAAGGACCTCCTTCACGTGCTATTGTTCCTAGACTCACTACTGTTTTCCTTCCTGGATTTATCTGTTGGCATGAAAGACATCTTTGACAGAGACTTTCAGCTATCGCTCTAAATTTTGGGTTATACCAAGTCTGTCTGAAAAGTCTGATCATGGCATCCCTACCAATGTGAGCTTGTCTATGGTACATCCGTGCCATATTAGAAATCATGCTATCAGGCATAACTGGTCTTTCATCTCTATAAACCCAAACGTAATCTTCCTCTCTTTGTCTGCAACCTGCTTTTATCCATCCATCTTTCTCCTCTTCATTTGCTTCTTCCTGCAATTGCCTTACCTCATCCCAGGTTTCGACCAGGTTAGTAAACAGCAAGGGACATGAAACATTCTCTTTTTCTCTTCTCCTATTCAGTAAGACCATATTTCTGGCACAATATTGGGCTATTTCGTCTGCATATTGATTTCCCACTGTAATATAGTCAGTTCCATTTTTGTGTGCAGCGCACTTTACCACTGCAATCTGTTTAGGCAGCTGTATCGCCTCAAGCAATTTCTTCACAAACTCACCCTTCCTAATAGGAGTTTCTGCAGACGTCAAGAAACCTCTCTGGGACCAGATCTGTCCAAAGTCGTGGACCACTCCGAAGCCATACTGGCTATCCGTGATCACCGTAATTCGGACGTTCTTTCCCAGTTTGCACGCCTGAATCAGAGCAATCAATCAATCAATCACAGAATTTGTAGAGCGCACTACTTACCCGCGAGGGTCTCAAGGCGCTGGGGAGAGAAGGGGGGGGGGTGCTGCTACTGGTCAAACAGCCAGGTCTTGAGTAGCCTCCTGAAGGTCAGCAGGTCTTGGGTCTGTCGTAGGCTTAGTGGAAGGGTGTTCCAGGTCTTGGCGGCTAGGTGTGAGAAGGATCTGCCGCCGGTGGTTGTTCTTCGAATGCGAGGGACGGTGGCGAGGGAGAGGTCGGCGGAGCGGAGCTGGCGGTTGGGGACGTAGAAGAAGAGTCGTCTGTTGAGGTAGGCTGGGCCAGTCTTGTGGAGTGCCTTGTGTGCGTGGATGAGGAGTTTGAAGGAGATTCTCCTGTTGACGGGGAGCCAGTGCAGGTTCCTCAGGTGGGGGTGATGTGGCTGTGGTGTGGTACGTCGAGGATCAGGCGTGCGGAGGCGTTTTGTATGCGTTGCAGTCGCTTGATGAGCTTGGCCGGGGCTCCCGCGTAGAGGGCGTTCCCATAGTCGAGTCTGCTACTGACGAGGGCCTGGGTGACTGTTCTTCTTGTATCTGTCGGGATCCACCTGTAGATCTTGCGAAGCATGCGGAGGGTGTTGAAGCAGGAGGAGGAGACTGCGTTGACTTGCTTGGTCATGGAGAGCGTTGAGTCGAGGATGACTCCCAGGTTGCGTGCGTGGTCGGTGGGTGTCGGGGCTGCTCCCAGCGTCGTTGGCCACCAGGAGTCGTCCCAGGCTGAGGGGTTGGAGCCGAGGATGAGGACCTCTGTCTTGTCCGTGTTCAGCTTTAGTCGGCTGATCTTCATCCAATCGGCGACGGCCTTCATTCCTTCATGGAGATTGGATTTGGCGGCGAGGGGGTCCTTGGTGAGGGAGAGGATCAGTTGAGTGTCGTCTTGATGGTGTCGTCGATGTTCACGCTGGCCCAGGCTGGCAAGGGGTCATGGTCGATGGTGTGCGGCGGGTCTGGTGTATCTATCTTAGTAGGGGCTGTCTGGGTGTTGAAGCTGTCGTGGATGTCGGCGATCTTGCGGTGGAAGAACGTGGCGAGGGAATCGCACAGGGCTTGCGACGGCGGGATGTCGTTGGTGTTGGAGCTGGGGTTGGAGAGTTCCTTCACAATGTTGAAGAGCTCCTTGCTGTTGTGTGCGTCTGTCCACATCTCCCCATTTTCTCAAAAACACAATCAGTTCCTTTATCTGGGTTAATCGTCCTGATGTGTTCAGATTTTCTATATCCTTTTCACTAAAATCTACCCTATACGGTTTCTGCAATCCTATGATTTTTCCAAACTCTACTCCCAGTTAATTCGCTGTTTCTTCCAATTTTTCATGTAATTTCCTAGCTCTCCAAGTAACACTCTTACACATAAACATAAGTTCGTCATCCTGATAGGATTTCAATCTATCTGTACCAATAGTCCCTAAAATCAACTCTTCCATGTCTATCTTTAGTCTGATTACATCCAACGGTTGCGGTTCTGTATCTTTCTTCTGTAAATTCCTCATCCACTCATTTAATTCTTCTGGAGTCGGACCTACAGGGGTACTATTTATTTCTATCCAATTTGTACTTCTCTCTGGGGTCTCAGTTGTTGACTCAGTTCCCATAGGAATCCTATTTATCTGACTCTCATTAACCATCAAATTTGTAGGTGGACTCGATCTATATGAGCCAACCAGATCTCTTGTCTCTCTAGTTTCTGGAATTATCCCTTCTCTCATTCTTTGCATATTCGAGTTCATTGGAATTGTCAAGGAATGCTCATCTATTCTTTGGTTTTCAAATACCGGTATTACTGGTCCTATTGTCACTGGCACAGTCACGGCTTCCATGTTCATAGTTAATTCTCTTATTTTCTCAGTCAATTCTCTTGTGGTTCTTGCTAACTCAGCTGTATTACCACTATCAGGCTTCGCATTCTGTGGAGTTTCTGATTTTTCACAAGACCTATTTATTTCATAATTTCGTTCAGGGCTTTGATTCCTCACAGTTTCCATTGGTGGTGCATTCGGTGTCACCACCGTAAAATTCTGTTGATATGGAGGTGGTTTTCTGTATAAAATGTCTTCCAGCAACTCATCCTCTGTGTCGCTACCTCCATACCCATACCTCTCTGTTACTGCATGTTTCTTTTTCTCTGTACACTTTCTCCCTGTAACTTCTTCAACTGTTCTGACAGGAAACAAACCATCCGTCATATTAGCATACTTCCATCGTCTCATCCTGTCTTCATGATTCACTCCCCATACCCTTCCATGGACTAAACTATAATTCTTTGCACCTCTGTGTCTTTCTCCTTCATACATCTCATCTTCCCATTCACCTAACGCTTCAAACTGTGTTGGTCTGGGTCGCGGTTCAAGTTTCATCATTTTCTCTCTCAAATTTCGAAGTACAGCTGTGCTAAACGAACCTTTTTCTGGGAACGCCAATAACCAAATGCAAGTATGATAACCATATTTCAACATCATATGAGAAGCTGGCGTTTTCGGTGGAGGAAGTACTTCTCCTCCCTAGTCACTACCTTCTTGTCCTTTAAGAAAAAGTTTTTAATCTTCGCCATCCATGACGGTTTCTCTCTACAATACTCATAGTAAGCCATATTGCACGATTCTTTCTTTCCGACAAACTCACGACTCTGTTCTTTCTACTGTTTGGCTATTCGGACCTATCCCAGCGCGTCTCACACCAACGAACCAATCCGAAAACTCTACGTCACTCTCATCTCACCTATCCCAGCACGTCTCTACACCAACGCACCAATCAGGAGGCTCTTCGTTTTCCCACAACTGGCCAATACCAGCGCTGTCTTTGTTGACGTCAGTACTACTCCTGTCTTTTCTGACCCCTCCTTTACAATAATTATCGGCAGTTTTTCTTACCTTCTTTTCTCGACTGAATTTTATTAGTTACAACATAAAACACATTACCATTGTCTGTTTTCACTAAACAACAGAAATAGTTTGTTCTATCTTGCAAGAATACTGTTTCGTTCGATAAGTGTAGCACTTCTCTCTACCTTACCCTTCTCTCAAGCAAGGGGTAAACCCGTTTCTCTGGGGATAAAACACATGCGGAGACTACACTGCTCCTGAGAATTAAGGCCAGAGTTTCACAAGAAAACCTGTTGCTATTTCACTCATACGCGTTTTATACATGAAATGTCCCTATCATAAAACGATCCCGTGTTATCACCAATTTTGAAAAATCAGACAATGCACAATTCCATGTGACTTCTCTTGCCACACGTGTCCACTTCCTACTTCCCGGAAGCTTCAAAATTTCGACTTACACATAACATAATACAATTCGACACGAAGTGTTAGACATGAATAATCAATAATCAATAATCACCAAACTAATCTATAATAACCATAACTCTGCTACCAAGAAATCTGATCCAGCGTGGCTAATATGAATTTCTCCTAAGGACACAAATCCAGGTAAATCATTCACATCTACAAATCCATATGACGGTGGGGCCCATAACAGCGCATATCATACACTCATTCGTTCACTGGATTACACACCAAGGAGAAAATGTGTTGGTGGAGGAACGGGATACCTTATTAAATCTGACAGAATAATACCTGTAACATCATATACATTAGCTTTTTATCCTGTCGGTTTCCAAACATCAAGGTATTCCGCTCTTTGGTCGATGGACCAACTAGTAGAATAAGTTGATGGTGATTAAGACCAGCTCAATCACTTTAAAAACCTGTTAAACTTATTAATGAGCTAAAGAACCACAGACTCCTAGTTAATTAGAATGACATTTTTATCTAATTTCTTGCTTGCACGAGTGAGATTCTTAGCTTATTAATCACTTTAATACATTCATAACATTTATATAAGAAATTCTAAAAAGAAATTAAACTTCTGCATTACCCATTTAGATGCAGATAGGAATGATTCACCAAAAAGAAGATAAACCGTAGATCACAGAATGGACTCCCAAACTGACTGACTGTCCCGCTAAATGGCCTCCTCGACGGGACCTCCCGTACAGATTTTCCCGCAACTGTCTCGTTCCTTCCCCAGTCAAGTTCGAAGTCAATGGCAGCAATAGCATCAATATCAACGGCCACAGCAGCAGCAAAAAGGCAACCCAAAGAAGTAGCCTATAGAAGCAGCCCCTCCCACATAAGAGCAGTCCCTCTTATACCCTACTTCTAGCTTACTACACAAAAAGTTGCAATCCTTGGGGGCAGGAATCACCCTAATTGGTCCATTTGAGGGGTGGTGATAATCACCTCATTGCCTTCCTTGTTCAAACTGGTTTCGGGGATGGTTAAGAGTTCAATGATTCCCATGACCTTTGGGTAAAAGCAGTCCAATTTGTCCATTCATTTTGTTGCGAACCCGATGGTCACAATTTAGTTAGTCCGTTGTTGCTCATGTACTTTTCTCATTTATTCCCACGAATACACGCTGAGTCTTTCTTGGCACCCTCCTTATGGCAGGTCAACACGACCTTGACATCTCTCACTCTGTGCACGGGCCGTACCCACGTGGTTCAGCTCCTTTATTTCTTCCGCTTAGAGGCCATCTTTTACTTATCACGTGACCTCTTCTGTTTCGACAGCCATTTTCGCAGCATGGCCTAACAGGCCCGAACGAACTATCATAAGAACAAACACAATCAAAATTAAAACAAAGAAAATAAGCCTTTCTGTTTACCACCCGTCATTCTTATAACCCATGTTAGGTGTTACCTAGCAGAAGCGACATTTAAAGCCATTTTACTTACCATCCGCATTCTTTGCCACAATACAATTCTACTATATAGCATAAATCATGCGATTTAACTCTAATTAGTACGCAAGCCACAATATTAGTATCAATTAACTTCACAATTGTAAATAAATTAGATTTTGCACAAATTGCGGTTACCCTTTATGTAGTGTTTACTAAAGGTGCATTTGTTGATTATTTCATCAAACAATTAGTATCGAAAAGAGAAAGGGGGTTTTTAGAACACAAGGTATAGGTGGCGCTAACCTGTTAACGTAATGTATATAAAAGAATGTAACCTTGTGGTGCCACAGGTGAGGGAGAACACCTAAACCCTCAGTAGAGGACGCGAGTCCGTTTTATACAAATGGCAACATGCCCTGTGCACACACATAAATTTAAACAACACAGAGTAAACGTTGTATGCCAATGACGACAGGAGAAACGTTCTTCCAATGTTCATTTACTGAAGTGTAGAATCAAATGCCAGCCAACACGTGTTTCGTCAATGGGTGTGTAACCCTTGACTTCCTCAGGGCTAAAAGCAATAAGGTAGGACTTAAGACCTCCTGACTGGTGATAATTCCGACCCAGCGGGTCCTATTAGTAAGTCCAAACCGACGAGATATCCCTTTAATTTAGTGGATAATCTTAAACAAAGTCATATGCCGACGTATATATGTCTTCCCTCGGTAAATTAGGTAGTAAACCGGAAGTCCTTTACTCTTTGCCGGAACATCAGCCACGGGTGCACTCGCCTGTAGTTGGCTTGCGGTCATTTACACCACGCAGTAATAAGAAGGATTCAAACTGGCACAACCTTAATATATAAAAGGATTACCGAGCTCAAGGAGAACTTTTGACACTACCTAATTTACCGAGGAAGACATATATACGTCGGCATATGACTTTGTTTAAGATTATCCACTAAATTAAAGGGATATCTCGTCGGTTTGGACTTACTAATAGGACCCGCTGGGTCGGAATTATCACCAGTCAGGAGGTCTTAAGTCCTACCTTATTGCTTCTAGCCCTGAGGAAGTCAAGGGTTACACACCCATTGACGAAACACGTGTTGGCTGGCATTTGATTCTACACTTCAGTAAATGAACATTGGAAGAACGTTTCTCCTGTCGTCATTGGCATACAACGTTTACTCTGTGTTGTTTAAATTTATGTGTGTGCACAGGGCATGTTGCCAAACAATTAGTATCGTTAATTCATTAAAGCTCATTAATTTTCTAAAAAGGGGTGTACAAATTATTTTTATTTACCCTGCTCCATCATGATCAAGTTTACTCTTTTGGCTGGGATGGATGTAAACGTTGCAGATTAATAGGTTAGTGTCGCAAGTATTGAATGGTGATCCTAAATCCGGATGTAATGACAGGTTAATGCATTGGGCCCATGCCAGGCCGAGGTCTACTCGGTCTTGTTGCCACCGAAGATGGGTTGCTAAATGAGTTGAGAGTCCTCTGCGGCTCTACCTTCTTTTGATTTGTTTTTTGCTTCCTGTCGGTACTCCTTGAAGCCTGTGATTGGTGTAGGGCACTCGGCCCAGGTTTCTTGAAGGAAGAGAATGTCACAATTTTGGAGAAAAGAGGTGAAGTCGGACTCCCCACCTTGCTTCGAAGGCCATTCATGTTCCCAGAGCAGAGGTTTCAAAGGTGATGGGGGATGTCTCTGCTGTACTCAGATCTATTCATGACACTCTCCTTTGTGGAGCGGGCCCTGGGAGCGTTGCAGGGAAACCTGTCATATAGGTCGGAGCTCCAGGGGCTGCAATATGGATAATGCACAGATTTTCTAGATTGGTATGGTATTTTCCTTCTGGGCCAATTGCACCCTGAGGGTACCGGCTGATGCTGTGCTGGTTTTTGGGGGATGGTTCAGTTGTGGCTGTAGGGGGCTGGGGTACCTCTCCGGCTCAATTCTTTTTAGTGCAATGCCCCAATTTAAAAAGCAGCCCCTATGTTGCCATACCTGTGGCTGTTCTTGGGTTGGTCCAGGTGACCACTGTTACTTCAGCACCTGCCCTTTCTGAGTTGGGTTTAAACTCAATACCTTCTATGTCGTCTGTTATTACATAATTCAAGGTTTCAATTGTATTAACAAGTTTCAAAATTGCACTTCTGTTCAATGTGTCATGGCGTACTCTTGACCTATAGAGTGGAATCATTTCTAGTCTCACTAAAGCATCGCCTGCAGTAGCTTTGTGCTGATGTGTGGCTCCTGGGCTGCCCCAGGCCCCTGACCGGGTTTGTGCTTCTGAACGATGCAGACGCTGGGTTTGGTCAATGGTGGTAGCTTCAGAGAGTGGATGAGCCCATTGGCTGTTCCGGGCCTCAATGCATTTTTGTGCCTTTGGCACTTGCTGAAGAATGTTGAGGTTGCTCGGGCTTGTGACAAGTGCTGTTGCTGTTAATTGAGTCAAGTAAGGTGTGCTGGATGGACTTGGTTCAGGATACGTTTTGTAGTGATCCTTTGTGGTTCATTGGCTGGGCCGGGCCTCAGCCCATTTTTGTGCCTCTTGCATTTGCTGTGGGAGGTTTTGATCACTCAGGTTTGTTGCAGGTACTATAGGAAATGATTGCCTCAGGGGACAAGCGCAGGCTAATTTTGATTGGCGATGAATTGTGCCGTGATTTTTTGAGGCCGTGTTCAGGGGCCAGGGATAGCTGGTGGGTAGACTGCCGGGGCAGATAGATATATGTGAGTGCTCCGAGAATGGGTTTGCTTGTTGCACAGGGAGAGCTTTTTGAATCGTAGGTTTAAGTCCGCTGTTGCCTTGGGTAGACGTCTGGCCCCTGCTGACTTTCACTATCTGTTGTGTTATCAGTAAGGTGTTGGGCTATTTGGAGATTTGGTTGGATTAGTTGGTTTTTTGATCTGTTATTCCTGGCTTTCCTGAGACGTTTACGTTCCCTTTTGGTTAGAGAGGGTCTTTGCTGGTGGTCAAGGTCCTCAGAAGGGGGGAGAATCTTCCACTTGGCAGTTCGTTTGTTATTGGTGTCAGTTGGCTGCCTTCTTTCAACTTTTTAAAATTGGCCTCATTGCCCTGGGTGGCCTTGGGGCCATTTTTGGGTGTTAGGGATTTTTGTGGGGATAGTGGAGCTGGCCTGTCCAGACCTGCTGTAGGAGATGTTGCAATTAGGGCCTGCTGCTTCGAAGATTTAACTTTAGTATTTCTGACAACATTTTTGGAATTATTGTTAAGTTTTTCAAGTTAGAGGAACATTGACAAGAATGATTAATGTATCTGGATCTTTTTGCACTCGCTTGATTAGACAATTCAGTTCCTGCAGATTTTGTTCGATACCCGAGACATGAGTTGCCAAAACGTTCAGTAAGTCAACTTGGATTTCAAGTTTTTCTGAATGAAATATTAGGGCTGATAAGATCACTTCCATTGTATCTATAAACGGGGCCCACAGGGGTGCTGAAAACAGTTGGGAGTGCCAACCTGACTTGCTTTGAGTTGTGGATGAAAAAGCGTTACTTGCAAGGTGTTCGTTATTTTGGGCCTTATCCTCAGGGGTGTTGTTGTAGATGGAGGGGCCATTTTCACACTGGAGTCTGATTGGGGAGAGCAAGGTATTATAGTCATACTTGGGGCAGTGGTTTGCTGTTGTCTTTGGATGAACCTCACCTTCTTCATATTTCTGTTCGAACGGGCTGAGTAACAAATGCTGTCACTCTACTGATGTCTCCAATGATTTTTCTAGCTGTGCAGTATCATAAAGTTGTTGTGGAGAATTTAGGGGATGGGGCAATGGCAAAGGTGAGTAAGCTGACTATTCTCAAAGGTAATGAGGACGGATGAACTGTTGGTTAAGGCCCTACTCTGTTGTTAAATTTCAGTGGTATGAACTTGCGCTTTAACTGTTGTCTGATTGGAGGGTGTTATTGTGGGATTATCTATCAGTGGTACGGACGAGGTTGGTTGAAATGATCTGGGCATTGCCATGCCTTTATTCTTTGGAGATTTTAAAAAGTCAGTAATTTTAATGTTCCTGGATGTGGTTTTTTTTGTGGGCTGAACTGACAGGGCTGATGTAAATGTTTCAGCTATTGAAGAGCTGTTTCCGTTGGCTACTTGGACTGGCTGCTTAGGTTTGGACTTTGGGATGCATTTCTTTACTGCTTTGATGGTCTCTCTGATCCTGCCTGATCTCATGATGGTGGCAAGCAGGGCATAAGCAAGGTGTAGTGCAGTTCCTATAAATCTATATAGGATCTGCGTGTTTAGATAACATAAACTGTGGGATCGGTGTCAAGACCGATTCCAGACACCCCCACCGGATATTTTCGCCTGTATACCAGCTAGCTCACAGTGCCACTATGAACTCCTCTTACCAAGGAGCAAATAGTTTCTGGCAACTATCGAACATGACAACCCTGTCCCCTCAGGGATCGTGGAAACTGTACAGTACTTTTCGCTCAGTCACTCGTGCTTACTTTGTCTCAGAGAGATACACAGAATAAACAATGGTGGACGTTTTCAATAAGTATTTATTGAACCAGCGTCATTCTAGCGTAAAATACCTGTGCTGCACCAACCATATGACAGAAACAGATGCATACTGGTATAAGCACCAACATTGTAAATAGATGGTAGAATTCTACCATAATGCTAAAACAATGGATATATGCTGGCATATAAATACATGACAGTAACAATGCGTACTCCTACGATGCTAACCCTAACTAGATGTACCTAAATGTACCTAGCCTGTATGTAGGTGTATAGCCAAGAATCTTCTTAGGATAGAGCCTACCCCATTACCTGATGTGGGAAAGCGAATGTCCCTGTCTTGGTCTCGAGATAGACACCGTGCAAGGGATGTCAGACAATTATGTGCTGGAGTGTCTGCGTGCAGGAACCTCAGCATCTCGTGTCAGCGTGTAAGTCTTTCTCCTCTGCCTGCCCCAGCAAAGATATGGTGCTTATATACCCAAAAAGTACCCTCAGGGGTTCTTCCTTGCTGTGTCATGTCAGCCGAGGATGACGATGGTGATGAACCTTATACACAGTTATTATGCAGAAGGTGGTAATCCTGCTGGGATTCTGAGAATCCTCATGCATAATAAATGAGGCCAGTTTTCGGGTAAAACCACACGACATTCATGCATCACCTAAATAGGTAAAAGGTCAGCACCAAAAATTGTTATGTAGTACAATGGCGGGGTAAATGTAGGTAAAAGGTTAGGAGACTACCCAGGCCTATATTGGGGTACATTGCGATTCATAACAAGGGCTTAAAGTTGCTTTGCTTTCCAGCACCCTTTTCTGCACTTATGCTCGAAGTCGGCTGGGGCAGTGAGGTGGTTATGCAAATGTGTCTAATGATCCCTCCCAAGTTGCACGGAGGGCGTGGATGGCGATGAGGTAGAGATTGAGCTCAGTTGCGGAACCACACGAAAATCACACTGAGGTCACACTCACAATGCTGTGTCAGCTCTTATCCGGGTAGTATCATGAGCCTCTCCTGAAGCCTCGCCTCGCTTCGAGCCTCGGGGCCGCAGAGCCCGCAGAGCCCGCAAGCACCGACCAGACCCCAGTCTAGCCTAGGTTTCGCCCCGCTTTAGTCTGGAGTCCGGAGTCCGGAGACCTGAGGGTGCTGCTCCTGCTTTGTGCTCCGTGCCTCCATGACTCCGCCTCTTCCTCTACGACAGCCACACAAATCACGCAATATCTCTAACACATTTAATAATTTGCCCTAGCCCGGTTTATGCCTCATCTCCTATGTTACTAGAATATGAGGAATCCATAAATACAAGACATTACTGTCCTTCCTTCCATTTTTCTATTGACAAAAACTTTTGTCACATAATCAAAGAGGTACGGAGTCAGAGTCAGTCTTACCTCTGTAACGGCACAACCTCAGGAAGACCCAACCGTATGAGCAGACATACATTAGTCAAACAAGGTGTCTGCTTACCTTGATTTATGTGCACATATATTCAGTCGGGCAGCCTTAGTTCTTTCAGGCGACGTCGTATAGACTGGACGTGACTCCTCGCTGGCTCGCCAATCTTATCTAGGAAAGAAATCAAAGACACAGGCTGTTGGCAATAGGAAATTGGTTTACTTAAACTACGGCTTGGAGACAGTCAACCCAATAGGACTGAAGACAGTCAATTTACTGCATGCAGGCAGCTCCTTATATACTCACAAATTATGCTGACTTCTTACATATCATCTTAATAAGCAATAAAAAGTCACAAAGTAATACGAGTTAATGATATATTTCCACATAAACACCACACCACCTGCATCCTTGAACTCGTGTCCTCTCCTCTCGGTTCCCCCTTATCTTAATCCAATAGAGCTTTGATAAAACATTGTCCTTTAACCTCTCCTCTCTGAGTGTGCTTGTTCTCAGGTTTTCTTATCTGACTTTCTATACTAATGACTAAAACTACCTTTGACCACATATTTTCTGAACCATGTCTCTGCTAGCAATGGGTATGGAGTATGTGCTTATGAGCTGTGATCGCTCCAACCGGAAGTCTCCCTGGAGATCATTAAGAGTTTGAAGTCAGGCTCTTCCTCTGACCCTTGCCCAGCTAATTTGCTGGCCTTGGTGGCCAAGTCTATCAACCCTACGGTAAACAAGGTTCTTAATTCTTCTCTTACGGCCGGCCTTGTGCCCGGTATTTGGAAAAGCGCAAAAATTCTCCAGCTGCTAAAAAAGCCCTCAGCTGACCCCTCTGCATCAGCAAATTATAGACCTATTTCACTTTTGCCTTTTTTCTCCAAGACTTTGGAGAAATATGTCAATTCAGTGATCTCCGATTATGCTGAAAAAAAATAATCTCCTACACCAGAGCCAGTCGGGTTTTAGAACCAACTATAGTACGGAGACGGCTCTACTTGAAGTCTCTGAGTTTATTAAGGTGAAACTTGATCAGGGTGGGAAAGCCATGCTGATTTTATTAGACCTCTCTGCGGCCTTTGATACCGTGCCGCATGACAGACTCTTGAACAGGTTACAGGACTGTGGTCTAGGTGGCACGGTTCTGAAGTGGTTTTCCTCCTTCCTGGAGGACAGATGCCAGGAAGTTTGGACTCCCCCTTTCGCAGCTCCCATCCCTAGCCTGAAAGTGGGAGTTCCTCAGGGCTCGATACTGAGTCCCACTCTTTTCAACCTTTACATGTCCCCCCTGGCTCCACTGGGAGAAGCGTGCGGCGCTAAAATGATCTCTTACGCAGATGACACGCAGCTTCTGTTTACCTGCGACAAGGGAGCGGACTTCGAAGGTGAAAAGAATAACCTATGTCTTTCAAAGGTGTTTTCCTGGCTGAGGCTGAACCAGCTTAACTGTAATCCTGAGAAATCTGAGGTCATTTTTTTCGGCTCTCCACCTGTGGATGAGTGGAAATTGTGGTGGCCATCAGACATGTCACCTCCCCACTCCTTTTAAGCACTGTCAAAAATCTGGGCATTAAGATGGACAGCACCCTTTCGATGAGATCACAGGTCCAGTCAGTTGCAGGCTCCTGCTTTGGGCTTTTACGGATGCTTAGAAAATTTCTTCCCCTCTTACCTCTTGACATCAGGAAGACCGTTGTCCAGGCATTGATTATTTCCAGACTGGATTATGTTAACGTCCTGTACTTAGGCCTCCCCGAATATCTGCTTAACCACTTACAGGTGGTCCAGAACGCGGCCGCACGTGCGGTCCTCCTACTCAAGCCCAGAACTCATATCTCTCCTCACCTCAAGGCCTCACATTGGCTTCCAGTAAGAGAGAGAATCTGTTTTAAGGCCTTTGTACTCTTCTTTAAGGCCCTTCAGGGAAACGGAGCACAGTACCTCAGAAGGAGAGTCACACACTATGTGCCTCCAAGAACCTTGAGGTCCTCCTCGCTGAATTTGGCTTCCATCCCTAAGATACACTGCGTCCACTCCGGTGGCCGTTCCTTTCAGTTACAGGGTGCCCGTGCCTGGAATCTCCTGCCTCTGACACTCAGGCAGGTGTCCGAAGTAACAGTGTTCAGGAAAATGCTCAAAACTTGGCTTTTCCGCAGCTAACTTCTGGTCTCCCGCCTTGTGGGGCATCAGCAGATCTGATTGAGTCTTTCAGCGCCAGGACACTATTTCTGAGTAGCTGCACGCTCTATAAATGCTCTTTCATTCATTCTTTCATTCATTCATTGCAAATTATTCAAGGCTTTGTTAATCACGTTTTCCTAATTAACTAAACTTGTTGATCTTGTGTTTTGCTCTCCCTTGAACACTCACCTTTACTCAGTGTCCTTGTGCAGCCTGGGTCTGTATTTGTTTTTTGATTGTATAGAGTCTTACAGTGCTTTCTGCTGACAGCAGTGATGTTATTTTTCTCTGTCTGAGGTTTCCTGACATTTTATATTTTCCTTAACATTAACATTAGTGTAGTAATAAACTCTGTAGACAGCAGATATGAAGAGTGGAGTTTATTCATAAACAGCTACACAGCAGACAGGAGAGTCGGTGGCAAACAGCTGGCTCCAACTGCTCTCTGAATCACTTCAAATAATACAACCCAGTGACAGAGCAACCAGGCAACCCTTAACATTCTACATGACAAAGCTTGGAATGCAGTACATATTAAATGAATACAGTGTCAATCATTTAAGCTAAATGAACTAGGAGAGAGTACAACATATCCTCTCTTCTCAATAAAAAAAACAAAAAGAAAAAATAAAACAAAAATACGAAGTTAATAACGATAACATAAAATGAACAAGAAATATAAATAATTCACATTTGATATCTTTTAGGAATCACTCTTGATCTTGTGCTCCTTCTAAGAGGAACTTGGTAAGGTCCAACAGTCTTACGAGAAACAGGCAAATCTGAAATAAATTGAACAACATTTTTAACTTTTACAATTTTTCCTACATTCCACCAATTACCTCCTTCAACCTGTACAGCATTCTTTCCCACCTGGGTGACTAAAATGGGTGGACCAAACTTGCTCTCACCCTTCTTCACATGTGTAGAAGACTTAACATGCACAAGATCTCCCACAAAAACAGGTACAGTTTTACAGACTTCTTCTTATCAAACCAAGATTTTTGTTTGAGTTGTGAGACAGAAACATTATCTCTTACCACCTTCATAAGACTGTCAACATCAGGAACAGACCAAATCCACTTATTCATCCACGCAGGTTTAAAACTTGTATTCGCCTTTCTCCCTCTCAATAATTCAAAAGGAGAAATTTTAGTTGTGGAGTGTGGAGTGGTTCTATAGAACCAAAGCATGCTATTTATGGAGTTGATAACATCAAAATTAGAAGATTTTGCCCACCTGATACAGTCTCCCACAACCCTATTCATACGTTCTACAAGTCCATTGGACTGGGGATGGTACAGAGAACTTTTAACATGCTTGATATTGCATGACTGTAAGAAATATTCAAACACAGTACTGGTAAACTGTGTACCATTATCTGTCACCAATGTTTCAGGAAATCCTTCCCTCATAAAAACATCCTTTAGAAAAGAAATAACACTTATAGAAGAAATTTCTTTCACAAACTTTAACTCAGGCCATTTGGACGCGTAATCAATCAACACCATAATAAAACGAAATCCTCCAGATAAAATTTCTAGAGGACCCATGATGTCTAACCCCAACTTAGACCAAGGTACAGAAGGACATTCAATAGGGAGAAGAGGTGGGGTGGCTACCTTCAACCCCTTGTCAGCAGACCTGCAAATGGAACACACATCAACAACGTCACTCACATCACTGTCCATGGAGGGCCACCAAAAACAGTCACGAACTCTTCGCTTAGTAAGAGTTGATCCCAAATGGCCCTCATGAGCCCTAACAATAATGCCTCTTCTAAGGCTCTGTGGAGGAATAAGTCTGTCAGCTCGTACCAAAACACCACCCTCCATTGAAATCTCTGATTCGACTTTCCAGAAAGGTTGCAAGTATTGAGAGAGAACACGTTCTCTAGGCCAACCAGTGCTGACATACTCACACACTTGTTGGAGAACTTCATCATTAGAAAGGGCCTTCATCCAACTCTCTTCAGTGCCAAGACTATGCTCAGGTAAATCAACTGAAGTAATTAGACAATCATCTGAATCCTCTTCTCCACAATCCGTGACATCAGACTCCTTTCCACTATCACTCATGGGGAACCTGGATAGAAAGTCCGCCCTGACATTTCTGCCCCCAGAAACATGAACAACATCAAACTGGTATTGCATCAGACGAGACACCATCCTGAGAATTCTTGGAGAGCAGCATTTACTGGTGCCAGCACATAGTATATTGATGAGTGGTTTATGGTCCGTCCTTAACAAAAAACGTCTTCCCCAGACGTTGGAACAGAACTTTTTAATGGCCCATAGGCAAGACAAAAGTTACTTATCTATAACAGAGTACTGAGGTTCCCCATTCCTCAGAACTCTAGATGCAAAAGCAACAGTATTTTCACCGCTGGGTGAATCTTGGGTCAACACCCCCCCCAGACCTGCCTGACTTGCATCAACTGTAATACAGGAGGGTAACGCAGGATCATATGGTTTAAGGGCACCACTGTTGGTAAGACACTCTTTAACAAGACTCAGAGCTGACGCACATTGATCTGACCAAGAAAAAATAACACCTTTCCTGAGCAGAAAACTAATGGGTCGTACTATGGAGACATAATTGGGAATAAACTTAGAATAATATTCTAGTAGACAAAGCAAAGACTTGATTCCTGTTTTATCCACAGGAGCAGGAGCATGAGTTATCACGTCTAACAGTCCTTGTCTGGGTCTAATTCCCTCTCCAGAAATATGGTGACCTAAATATTCAATTTCTTCACAGAGAAACTTGCACTTTTCTGACTTGACTACCACCCCACGATCCTTGAAAATCTCCAAAACCTTCCTTAACAGAGAATTATGCGATGGAATGTCTTTAGTGTGTATGAGAACATCGTCTTGAAATACAAGAACACCGTCGATCCCACCTAATATGTTTTGCATGACCCGTTGAAAAACGGAAGCCGCCGAGGCAAGCCCGAAAGGCATCCGTTTATATTGAAATGTGCCTAAAGGGGATATAAATGCGGTAAGGGGACGTGACTCTGGGTCTAGCTCTATCTGATGGTATGCGCTGGCTAGATCCAGCTTTGAAAAATACCGAGACCCTCTGACGCTGGAAAATAGATCACAAATTTTAGGTAGTGGGTGAGAGTCGATCCAGATTTCTTTATTGAGAGACCTCAAATCCACACATACACGCAACTTACCACATTTCTTGCGTGCGACAACCAAGGGCGAAAGCCACAGAGAAGACTCTGTTGGTTCGATAATCCCTTGATCGCACAGGGACTTAAGTTCTGTCTCAAGATCGTCTCGCACACTGAAAGGTACACCCCTTAATTTATGTTTGACCGGAGAGGCTCCATCTTTGACAACAATTCTATGCCTGAAACCATGAATTGTTCCAAGCCCCACCAGAAAAAAATGATGGAAAACGTTCCTCCCACTTGCCAAAATCTTGCTCTTCAGAGATCACAAGAACTTGTTCAGGACAACCAGGTTTGAGAATCATCCCGAATAAGCCTTGGTGGTACCAGCCCAAAATGTTCAACCCTTTGACAGCAACATAAATCTTGCCACAAATTTTCCTATCTTTGAAAATTAACTCATCTTCAAAATACCCCAAAAGATCAATTTTGCGACCTTCGTACGAAACTGGAGAACGATCAGGAGGTTGGAGTAATCTGTCTCCCCATGTTTCGAAGAACAACTTTTGAGTCAACATAGTGATTCTTGCTCCTGAATCTACCAGCAAATTTAGTGGTTTACTTCCTATACAAATTTCAACAATAGGATCAACACATTCAATGGGATCATGAACGTTAGAAATATGATCATTAAATTCAGTAATTACTGAAATAATTTCTGAATCAGATTCATAGTCTGACTCCAAAACGCATGCAACAGACTTTTTCTGATCGTTGATTTTTTTTTTTAAACAAACCTTCGCAAAATGCCCTAATATTTTACAGTAACTACATACTACATTGGCACCTGGACACTTCGCCCCTTTTTGGTGAGGAGAGTTACCACACCGGTAACACATTTGTTTGATATTTTGGAAGTCTGATATACTTTCCTGACAGGAGGATCTCCTGGAGATTCCAGAAAAGCGGGAGGAGGAGTTACAGATTGCATGTCTGTTATCCCATCTAAATAAAAACGATATCAGAAATGAGAAAAAAAATAAATAAGAAATAAAAATATATTAATAAAAACAAGACACAGTACGTAACTTAATAGTAAACAGGTTTGTTGTAACAATAAAAATAATTGTCAATTGAAGACCAGGTGTGCGAATCACCGTGAAAAGATCCGTCACAAAGAAAGAAGAATAAAAATGGAATAAAAATGGAGGTGTGCAGATCACCGTTATGTAATCTGCTTTTGTAGAAATGGAATTGTCCATCAATTTACTGAAAAGTGGTTATTGAGAATGTAATGGTGTGCAGATCACGGTCATGTAATCCACTTCTTTGAACCAGGCAAAAGTTTTTTTGAATGATGAACACGACAATAGGATTATTGAAATAGATTACTCTTGACGATAAATAAGTGTGCGAATCACTGTTATGTAATCCGCTTTAGTGTGCAGATCACTGTCATGCAATCCACTACAGTATCTTCAACACAACCAGCCTCTCGCTTCAGAATAACAAGGAAATGGTTGTTTGCGAGGATCGCTAAGCAACACTGTGAATGCGTTCAGTTGCCATGAAGATTTAACACTGTGACGTCCTTCGTAACGTCGCTAGGCAACACTCTTGACACGTTCGATTGCCGAGATGGAGTCAGCTGTGACGTGCTTCAACAGCGTTGCAGTGCGTAGTGATATAAAGGTCAGGCAAATCAGGCAAACATGCGCGCGTCTGCCAAGAAGCTAGGCCGCAGAAACAAGGCCCAACGTCTAAGCTTGCGCGATTATTTTAAGCTGCCAGACACTAGAAATAGATCGTCTCTCACGAATTGAAGACACCGTGAGAAAACATGATCAGGTAAGTCCCGGAATGTAGACAGTATAAATTTTGCTTGCGTGCGAAGAGAAGTGTTTGATGATCGTTTTGAAGTGCGGTAAATTTTCGGAAATGTAAACTGTGGAGCGTTGCGGTGAGTGGGTACCAAAGTCATATGAAATTTTGAAAAGGAACAGTCTTACGGCAAAAGTCTGCCTTCAATCTTGACTTGAAACGCACGTAGAAATTGAAAGATGCACGCTGAGTCCGAAGTGTAACTGTGTAGCCCGAATCGTCGCCACATAAATTGTAGTAATAAACTCTGTAGACAGCAGATATGAAGAGTGGAGTTTATTCATAAACAGCTACTCAGCAGACAGGAGAGTCGGTGGCAAACAGCTGGCTCCAATTGCTCTCTGAATCACTTCAAATAATCGAACCCAGTGACAGAGCATCCAGGCAACCCTTAACATTCTACATGACAAAGCTTGGAATGCAGTACATATTAAATGAATACAGTGTCAATCATTTAAGCTAAATGAACTAGGAGAGAGTACAACAATTAGCATCTACATTTGTTCTGTTCAGGCTTATACCTTATTGTTCTCTTAATGTTTCTGGTCTCTCTCTGCTATAAATGTCACCTAGATCCACTTTGCTCTGCACAGGACTCTCGTCCGCTCTGCTCATGGTCATAGCTTGCTGTGCTCTGGATATTCCCGTTGTTGCTGTGTGAGAGAGTGCACCCAGACACACTGTGCTTAAGGTAGCACCTACACCCATCCTGCTTGGCTATCCCTAGTGTCGCCCAGCTCTTCATAGTGCCTAGACCAACTGTGCATATAGCCCGCATTCATAAACCGGTCAAACACAGACCACTGTGAAGGGTCAGTTGAGAAGCGTGACTGTAGAAAGATTGTAAGTTAACTGTCCCAGTAATACTGGGGTAGTTTGCTCTGCTCTTCAAAATAGTAGCTCTTTTTGTAACATTGTAATGATAATTTAAACAATATTTTGGGCCATTATGAGCTGCAGGAGCACACTTATAATAAAAATCTAATGCCCATTTAAAGCTAACTTTTTTAAAAAAAGGTCACACTTGTTTTCCTGAGGCCTACTATTTGGTGGGATTTTGCTGACCAAGACGTTGACATACCCGACTCCTGAGCCCCACTATTAAATACAGGATAATGTTATTCGGGTCTGAAATACCCCACACTTCCCTAATGGAGATGCACTCCTGAGAGAGACTTGTGGTTTCTTGCCATGATTTTGGGAACAGTCAGGTCTTTTTTGCTTTTCTGAATTCTGAATCAGTATTGATGGTCCGCATTCTCTTTGGAAGTTTGCTCCATGCAAAGTTTGTACCAGGAGAGGAGGCATTCTTGAAATTAGGGATCTCCTTTGAGTGCACAGGTTGATTTTAGATTGTGAGAAGGCTGGTCCATTCTACGGAAGGCTCAGTTTGAAATGCTCTGAATGACATACATCTTCCTATTGAAGTGAATAAAGGTTCATCCAGTTTGGGTTCTGCACTGCAAGTTTTCTGCAGGTCCTCCAAGCGGAGGACACAAGTGGTCTTTAAGATTTCAATTCCCAGAGGAACCTTTGCTCTCTGTACAGAAATAAAACTCTGAAGGATTTACACAACACGAGGCATAAACGTAGAACTTTATTGATTCAGTAGCTTTCGAAAAATTAGTATTTAAAAACATTTTTGTTGGGTTTGAAATGGTTAACAAATTGAATTATTTAAACTGTTTAATACACTAAGATTCAAAAATTCGTGTTCATGGACTTCAGTTGACCCACAGTTTAAAAGAATAACTCCATCCTATTGCATTAGGGAGCTATTTTTCGTGTCGTCCATATCTGGTTCTGGAAATCATCTGTGAATCTGATTGTCTGGCGGCAACAAGAGAAACATGTTATCAGCTGTCGTTATAGGAATCAGTCACTTAGTCCCCACATTCTGAAACCAAAAAAAAAAGAAATGGCATATAATCGGAGGTAAGTAAACCCTGACCCCCAGGCCCGAAGGGATCAGGATCCTGCAAGAGTTTGCAAATGCTTGACTAGAGTCCACGAACTTCAAAAACATTTTTAATGTGTCCCAGTAATTCACTGAAAAAGAAAAAAGTGTAAAGTGGAGTTATGATTTGCGTTTCATTATAAGATCTTAATTTATGTATAAAAAATTAGAAATTTGCTGATAGACCATAGAGGACGGGCTACCTTCTGACATGGTGGCGGAGGGCTTAACGCCCGCCTCCCTAACAGACAAGAGTTCTTCCTATATAGAAACGACAGCTGACCAGCGGTCAGCTCTGTATGTTTAAAGGAACCATCATCACAGCACTTTCCTTGACTATACAAAACGTTTTATAGCCAAGTGTTGGTTTTGATGGCCATCCACCAAACATATATTTTTTGATTTTCAAAAACAAACTCCAGATGTAGTTATTGAAAAAACCAATGCCCCCCACCCCCAAACACACTGGGACTTGTGTTCTAGGGTGTGGAGCTCCAAATGTGTTTTCTTTTTCCTTTGCATTGTCCCTCCCGACCAGGCTACACTGACAGGACTGAAGCCACGTTATGTTGTCACTCTAGTGGATGGCATTATAAATGCTGCATCCCAAGCCTGAAGCCATGTTTTGTTGCCACTCTAGAGGACTGCACTATAAATACTGCAGCCCATGGCTGAATCCACGTTTCGTGGTCACTGTAGTAGATGCGACTATCAATACTGCAATCCAGGCTAAAGCCACGTTTCGTTGTCACTCTAGTGGATGGCACTATAAATGCTGTAGTCCAGGCTTGAAGCAACGTTTTGTTGCCACTCTAGAGGACTGCACTATAAAATACTGCAGCCCATGGCTGAAGCCACGTTTCATGGTCACGGTAGTGGATGGGACTATCAATACTGCAATCCAGGCTGAAGCCACGTTTCGTGGTCACTCTAGTGATGGCACAATAAATGCTGCAGTCCAGGCCTAAGGCCATGTTTCATTGCCTCTTTAGTGGATAGCACTATAAATTCTAAAGTCTAGGCCTGAAGCTATGTTTTGTTGTAATGCTAGTGGATGGCACTATAAATGCAGCAGTCCAGGCCTGAAGCCACGTTTCATTGACACTCTAGTGGATGGCACTATAAATGCTGCAGTCCATCCCTGAAGCCACGTTTCGTTGTCACTCTAGTGGATGACACTATAAATGCTACAGTCCAGGCCTGAAGCCACGTTTCGTTGCCACTCAAGTGGATGACACTATAAATGCCACAGTCCAGGCCTGAAGCCACGTTTCGTTGACACTCTAGTGGATGGCACTATAAATGCTGCAGTCCATCCCTGAAGCCACGTTTCGTTGTCACTCTAGTGGATGGCACTATAAATGCTGCAGTCCATCCCTGAAGCCACGTTTTGTTGTCGCTCTAGTGGAAGGCACTATAAATGCTGCAGTCCAGGCCTGAAGCCACGTTTCATTGTCACTCTAGTGGATGTCACTATGAATGGTGCAGTCCAGGCCTGAAGCCAGGTTTCGTTGTCACTCTAGTGAATGGCACTATAAATGCTGCAGTCCAGGCCTGAAGCCACTTTTTGGTGTCACTCTAGTGGATGGCACTATAAATGCTGCAGTCCAGGCCTGAAGCCAGGTTTCGGTGCCACTCTAGTGGATGGCACTATAAATGCTGCAGTCCAGGCCTGAAGCCACTTTTTGGTGTCACTCTAGTGGATGGCACTATAAATGCTGCAGTCCATCCCTGAAGCCACATTTCGTTGTCACTCTAGTGGATGGCACTATAAATGCTGCAGTCCATCCCTGAAGCCACGTTTCGTTGTCACTCTAGTGGATGGCACTATAAATGCTGCAGTCCAGGCCTGAAGCCACGTTTCATTGTCACTCTAGTGGATGTCACTATGAATGGTGCAGTCCAGGCCTGAAGCCACGTTTCATTGTCACTCTAGTGGATGTCACTATGAATGGTGCAGTCCAGGCCTGAAGCCAGGTTTCGTTGTCACTCTAGTGGATGGCACTATAAATGCTGCAATCCAGACCTGAAGCCATATTTCGTTGCCACTGTAGTGGATGGCACTATAAATGCTGCAGTCCAAGCCCACAGATCTGGCGTTGGCTGCCAGTCTTTTGACTTTGGCAATTCTTGATTTGTTCTGTCATGGTTTTTGCAAAACTTTATTGTTGGGGAAGTTGCTGGGCCCTCATCAATCTAAAAAAACGTTGTGTAATGGAAAAACAAAATACTAAAATGTGAATGACACAACAGACTTACTGATGAAGTCTGACTGAAAGCCGCTATAAGTAACCATGTTTTGCGCATACATTTGTTAAAATCAAAAGGTCAAATTAACATCCAGCCTAAAAAAGCCAATAGATCTGGTGTAGCCTGCCAGCCTCTTGCCTTTGTTAATGCTTTTCTGTTATGATTTTGTAAATCTTAATTACAAATAGATAGATATGGTTGAAAAGAAAGATAAGTAGAAAGACTTGCAAAACAGAGATGCTCACAAAGACAATGTGGACAGGGTTGGATAGATAGATTGATAGAGATAACTCTGATATAGCAGCAATCTGATAAACAAAGGCAGATCCAAAAGAAATTTACAACATGTGAGAAGGTGGTTCTGACCATCTGAGCTGACCGGATTTTTCGCTTTTTGAACACCTGATTTTTGAGCTTTTACTGTGGGAGAGCCTCATAAGCTGGGACTCACCCACAGTGAACTCAGGATAAAATGGACTGCATGTGGATTTCACCGGTGTCCGCCTTGTGAGATAAGACCGCTGCGCTGCAGCCAGGGTAAGGGGCACTGGACTGGTTACATGTGGAAACGTGTGCACATGTGTGTGCACCCGTGTAAGGGCTGCGCGGGGGAGATTCCTATTGTGCGCATCCCAGGAGCTGGTACAGATCGAATGGTGCGGCAGGGATTATGCAGAGTTGGGATGTGACATGGGATAGGCTTTATAATGTGGGGAGACACATGTAAGGGAAAGTCAGTGTGCTTTACTGTTTCACTGTAGGAACACTCCATTACTCTCCTATGGAGACAGAGACCACATGGGGTATTTTCAGTTCCCTAGGGACTACAAATTCCAGACACGCACATAAGCACCCTGTAAGTTGTGTAAAAAGAAGTATTCTGCAGAGTCCAAAGCCATATCTTTGCTGCTTATGGGTCAACCAGAAATGTCATAGTCCTCTGACTCAGCTCATAACCAGAGGCTGGCTGGGTGTGACCCTGCCAGGCTGGATTAATTACCTTCCTCCCCAAGCTGTAGCCTCTCCAGGAGGGAGAGATGGGGTGAAGCTTCAGGTTATCAATCAGAAGCTGTCACTCGGTGCCAGGCACCGGGCCTGCTCCGGGCCCGTGCCATGAAGTCAGCAAGGGGGGAAGGGGGCTTTTCAGAGACCTTGTGGCATGAGACCCCTGGACGACGCCATCTTGAAGTATCCCAGAGGTCTGTGCAGGAAGGAGGAAGCAGGGGCAGAGAAGTGATGTGTCGCTGTAGGATAGGGCAGAAGTACCTTCCTGCCAGCCCCCTCCTATTTCTCTTAAAAGGTCTTGCACAGGAAGAGGAGCTCTCTCTGGGGTGTGATCTTGCTGAGGAAGACTGGTGCTGGAACCTTGCGCCATGGGCACTTGGAAGGAGGAACCCCCTGACTGTCCCAGAACTGTGGCGTGTGCCTTTGAGTGAGCCAGGGCCAGTGAGGAGAAGCCTGGGCCTCTGCGCAAGGAGAAGAGAGGCTCAAAAGGAGAGCCAGGTGAAAGGCTGGCGCAGGGAGCCAGTGAAGACAGCTCCTTGCTGAGTCACCCTCTTGGAGGCCAGGAGAGTGGTGAAAAGTGCTCCAGATGGCTAGGGCTGGCCACCAGGAGCAAGAAGAGGCCAAGATTGTTAAAATCAGCCGCACGGGGGCCGAGATATGCCCCCCAGAAGGTAGGCGATCTTTGACCTTTGATCAGACCGACGACGAAGCATGTTGGGCTCCGCTGCCGGTCTTGGATGTGCCCCTGGGGTGGGTCAGGTCTCGGGGCCTGCCCCCAGATGAAGGAGATGCCGGGGAGCACCGTCGCACCCCCATGAAGGTGCCTACGGGGCCCAGGCTCTCCATCCTGGGCCCCGAGAAGTAAAGTCAGTGAGAGCCGTTGCGCTCCCCATGTAATGGCCCCCCGGGGGTGCCAGGAGCCTAGCCTGGCCCAGTCGAAAACTGAAGTCGGGCCGTAAAATGGTGCCAAGGGCCCGGGACCCCCAACTCTGGCCCTGCCGAAAAGGAGGCCGGGGAGTGCCGTTGCGCTCCCCGTGAAGATATTCCTAAGGCCCTGGACCCCCAACTCCGGGCCCTGCAGGAGCGGACATTGGGGAGCGCCGTCACGCTCCCCGTGAAGGTGGGTGGGTCCCAGGATCCTTCCTCGGCCCCCGGTGCGAAGGAGAAAGAAGGGGGGAGTGCCGCCGCACTCCCCCGCAGCAGGAAGGAGGGGGAGTGCCATCGCACTTCCCCGAGACCCCGCCCGACCGGCTGCAGCCTCCATGTCTGGAGCGGGCAGAGCAGAATGAAGGGCCGGCTCCCACGGCAGCACGCGAGGGTGTTGGCCAGTTGGGAAGCCGGCGAGAGCAGCCGGGGGTGGGCTCCCCGAGCTGCTCTCCAACTTACCAGGATGCGGGTGCCCGGGTGGGACCGGGACCCCCAGGAAGTAAAGATGCGGCGTGAGGACGCCAACGCAGGCAGCGCAGCTCTCCCCGGAGCAGCAGGGAGCCGCTGCTCACATATGCACGAGGAGGGGGAAAGCACCCCATAATGCCTTGCAAGGCATGTTAAAGCCTGCTGAAAAACCTGCGTTTTCAGCGTGTGGTGATCTTCGGAAGATGGGGTCACCGCCATTTGTGTGTACAGGTGCAGGGGGAGCTTCAGGAGCAACGCAGACTCCCCCAGCACAAAAGTGGAAAGTCCCCACCCTAAGTCTCTGGGGACTCAAAGGAAATAAGCCCTCAAGGGTTCAGCCATGGCTTTAAGCCAACCTAATGCTGGAACTTTTGTTCTGCAGCTGGGTGTTGACGTTTAGGACTGCACTGAGGTGTGAGAGGCTGAACTGGGTATGTCTTCAGGGAGACATCCCCTAGAGGTGCAATTGCACAAGTGGTGCATTTACATAATGTTGTTCCTATTGGGGACTGGAAGTCACATGTAATAGGTGAAATAATAAGTAATTTGGAAATATGTTGCCAGGCATTCTTGCCAGGGTGCCTGGTTGTAATCGCATAATCATGTGATTATAAGTGTGATGCCTTTTAGGGGCTGTGATTGACTTGCATGATACCTGTTATCAGATATGATAAGTACTGGTCATTCTAAGTGTATTCATGCTACTGCGTTAGTTGAACAACCAGACTGTCAGCCACTGTGATTAAAGTGTGTATACTGTATGGTCAGTATGAGATAGTCAGGGTTATGTGTCACTGTGGCAGGTGTTCCCATTATAAATGCTTGTTGAAATAATGGGGTGGGCAACCACTTGGGTGGTGCCAGTGCGAAGGCCCCTCACTCCAGGTTATGGTCAAACCGTTGCATTTGGGTGTAAGATGATGTTCACACATTGGAGTGGTGGTACTAGACCCCCCTCTCCATTTCGGGAGGGGTGGAAATTTTTACACAATGTCAAGAAGTATTTCCAACAGCTTATGTATATTTGTAAATTGATGCATAGTATTGAGTGGTGTGTGTGTGTAATAAATGTACTCTTCCTTTTTAAAAAGAAAAGTACAGACTGGACAATCAATTATTGAGTGTTATTTCTGCATACCTGTAATGGCGATTACTAGCCCACATCACCTCCCTTGAGTAAGCCTTAGACTGCTCTGCAACAGTATCCTCTGAGAATGAGGCGCTACGATGGGGTGTTTGGTTCCCAGTGAAGGACAAATGTAGACCCATTATTTGTGCAAGCCTCACAACTAATGCCTCGTTTTCCAACACAACATCATTAGCAGGAGGCAGGAACTGATAAATTTGGAATGTGTCCTGTGCTGCGAAGAGCTGGTAGAAAGCGTCCTGCTACAACACGAGGTTCTAAACACACAGACAATGCTCAAATAATAATTAAGTACAAACAAAAACACTGGCACTTTTGAAAACTGCCTCCTTGTGAAAGAGTAAAATGCTGTCACTCAAAATGAAGTTAGCCAGTGGCCAAAGTAGACAGACCCACTGCCCCATGCTGTATTCTGTAGTGGGCGAAAGCAAGATGTAAATGGCAAAACAACAGACCAATGGATGGAGAGTTGAAAGCCCCTTTAAGTAAGTATATCGTACATGCAATTTTTGTAAAATAAAAGGTCGTGGCTAACACCAGACCAAAAACGGAAAATGTTGCATGTGTCATTCTGTAGGTGGGCACCTTTGTGGAGAACAATGTGTATGCCTACCGAATGAGGCACCAGTAACCACACCTTTACACCTTTTGTTTTTTTCTGGTATTGTGCAGCATTGGGAAAACCTATACGTACAAAAGGTGAAACTTCTTGACTTTGCCAATGTGTGTTTTAAATGGTTGTAAACCTCCTGTTCATTGTGTAGCTCTGGTCATAGCCTTATATCTCTGGAGTTACACTATGTGGAAGATGCTCAGATTACCTGTCCAGGTCTGATCCCAGGCTCCCTGATAGTATAAAGGACTCCTTTGCAGAAGTTGCTTATGTTTCCCTCCGTTCTTGTGATGCTCTGTGTTGCACGATCCATTCACTGGAAAAGGCTCCTTCTTGTATTATTTGATAGACCGTGTGGTAATAGGGAGCATTTCCTGGATAAGAAGGGATGCATCTTGTTGCTATGGATTTAACATTGTAGTGTGTCGTGGGGAGAGGGTTTCACTCACTGAACAAGAACCTTCTCTGATGTCTTGGTTACTCCTTGAGTCCACACTCCTCGATAGAAGGGGATCACAGAAGGATCGTATGCCCTTACTCTGCCTATTGCATCTTTACATTGAAAGTGTAATCTAGAATTACTTCAGCGCACTTGTGTATATGGACATTTAAATGTCTCATTAAATGCCAATAGATTTTTGTGATGGACTCAACATTTCAGCTTATTCAGTGTTTCTTTTTCTTAATTTAACAGGTGAAATAAATGCAGTAATAAATGAAAAAGGTAAAGGAATTAAACATCACTGGGTCTGCACTTGGCTCTTAAACATCAGCAGATATATATTGAAGACAAAACACACCGACATACAGAAGCTAGTCTGATGAGGTGCTAATTATGAAGGAAGAGCTAACCTAGTGTCAAAAGGAACACACAGAAGATAAACTCTATGAATATCTAGAATGTGACAACACATTTATAATGGGGAGAGAAAGAGCATGAGAACAAATGTGATATCAGAAACTTCATTCTGGAGAAAAACCATATCGATGGACTTACTGCGGCAGAGTGTTTTCTGCAATGAAAGACCTAATGCAGCATCAGAGTGTCCATGTAGAGGAGGAACCATATCAATGTACAGAATGTAATAAAGTGTTCGGAAGGAAGAAGAATCTAGAGCAGCATCTACAAATCCACGCTGGTGAGCAACTATATGAATGTACACAATGCGACAAAGCATTTATAACAAATGGAAATTTAAAGCACCATCAGAAAGTCCATGCTAGAGAGAAACCAAATGAATGTACAGAATGTAATAAAGTGTTCCGAAGTAAGAAGACCCTAAAGCAACATCAGAAAATCCACACTGGGGAGAAACCGTATGAATGTACAGAATGTGACAAGGCATTTATTGCAAAGCAAAGTTTAAAAATACATCAGCAGGTTCACACAGGAGAAAAACCACTTAAATGTTCAGAATGTGACAAGGCATTTATAACAAATGGAGAGCTAAAGAAACATGAGAAAGTCCACACTAGAGAGAAACCAAATGAATGTACAGAATGTGACAAAGCATTTAGAACAAATGGACAGCTAAAATGGCACCAGAAAATCCACACTGGGGAGAAACCATATCAATGTACAGAATGTGACAAGGCATTTATAACAAATGGAGATCTGAAGCAACATCAAAATATCCACACTGGGTAGAAACCATATCAATGTACAGAGCGTGACAAAGCATTTAAAACAAATGGAGTCCTAACACAACATCAGAAAATCCACATTGCGGAGAGACCATATGAATGTACAGAATGTAATAAAGTGTTCCAAACAAAAAAGAATCTAAATCCGCATAACAAAATCCTCACTGGGGAGAAACCATATGAATGTACAGAATGTCAGAAAGCATTTATTACCAATGGAGAACTAACGCGACATCAGAAAATCCATACTGGGGAGAAACCATATGAATGTACAGAATGTAATAAAGTGTTCTGAATGAAGAAGAATTTAAATCAGCATCAAAAAGTCCACACTAGGGAGAAATCGTATGAATGTACAGAATGTGACAAAGCATTTATAACAAATGGAGACCTGAAGCAACATCAAAAAGTCCACACTGGCGAGAGACCATTCAACTGCACTGATTGTGAGACGGCATTTATTAGAAAGTCATATCTAATGCAACATCAGGCAGTCCACACTGGAGAGAAACCCTATGAATGTACAGAATGTAATAAAGTGTTCCGAAGGAAGAAGAATCTAAAACTGCATCAAAAAATCCACACTGGTGAAAAACCCTATAAATATACTGAATGTGACAAGGCATTTATTACCAATTGGCACCTAATGCAACATCAGAAAGTCCACACTGGGGACAAATCATATGAATGTGCTGAATGTGACTAGGTATTTAGTACAAATAGAGAGCTGAGGCGACATCAAAAAGTCCACAATGGAGAGAGACCATATCAATGTACAGAATCTGACAAGGCATTTATAATAAATGGAAAGCTGAAGCGACATCAAAAGGTCCACACTGGAGAGAGACCCTTCAACTGCACTGAATGTGACAAGGCATTTAGTAGAAAGTCACGTCTAACACAACATCAGAAAGTCCACACCGGAGAGAAACCCTATGAATGTACAGAATGTGACAAGGCATTTACTACCAATTGGCACCTAATGCAACATCAGAAAGTCCACACTGGGGAGAAATCATATGAATGTGCTGAATGTGACAAGGTATTTAGTACAAAGAGAGCTGAGGCGACATCAAAAAGTCCACATTGGAGAGAGACCATATCAATGTACAGAACGTGGCAAAGCATTTATAACAAACGGAAAGCTGAAGCAACATCAAAAAGTCCACACTTGAGAGAAACCATTCAACTGCAATGATTGTGAGAAGGCATTTATTAGAAAGTCACACCTAACGCAACATCAGAAAGTCCACACAGGAGAGAAATCATGTCAATGTTCTGAATGTGACAAAGCATTTATAGCAAATAGAGAACTGAAGCAACATCAAAAAGTTCACACTGGAGAGAGACCACTCAACTGCACTGATTGTGAGAAGACATTTATTAGAAAGTCATATCCAATGCAACAACAGAGTGTCCACATAGGGACGAAACCGTATGAATGTACAGAATGTGACAAGCGATCGATTAGAAAGCAAAATCTAATATGATATGAGAATGTTCACACATGAGACAAACTATATAAAGGTATTGAACACAACAATGTTTTCATAAGAAATGGCGAGCTAACGCAACATCAAACGTCCACACTGAAGACTACACTGAATGTGGCAAGGCATTTATTTGCAAGGGAGAGTTAAAATAACATCTGAAAGTCTCCTCTGAGGAAAATCTTTATGAATGTACTGAATGTGACAAAGTGTTCTTAATGAAGTAACCGTATGAATGTACAGAAAGTGACAAGGCATTTATTAGAAGGACACAGCACATCCAATGTACCATCAGAAAGTCCACTCAGGGGAGAAACCATATCAGTGCTCCTACTGTGACAAGGCATTTGTTAAAAAAGTAACCAAAACAACACCAGAAATTTAACACGGAGAGAAATGATATGAATGTACTGAATGCAACAGCTAATGTACCATCAAAGTCCACACAGGGAAGAAAGTCATGACACGAAGAACGCATATCACAACAAATGAGTCTGCTCGACTCATTTGTAAAAGTAAAAAAAAAAAAACTAACACAACATCAAACATTCCACCCTGGAGGGAAGCCATATCAATGTACTGAATGTGACAATCCATTTATATATCAGCTCAGCACATTTCTGCTATCTAACAATCTACTCGATTCATCGCAATACGGGTTTAGAGCAGAACACAGTACTGAACTGGCCCTAATCAAATCCACAGAGGAGGTGCGAGAGGCATTGGACAGAGGAGGAAAGGCGATTCTGATTATGTTAGATCTGTCAGCAGCCTTCGACACCGTCCATCGTGATGTTCTTATGTACCTGTTGTCTGAAGTAGGAGTACACGGTGTAGCTTGGAACCTTCTACAGTCCTTCCTCTCTGGAAGAACGCAAACAGTGGACCTGGACAATCATAGGTCAAAGCCTTTCTCCCTCCCGTGTGGGGTGCCACAGGGCTCATCGATAAGCCTGACACTTTTTAATGTGTATGTGATCTCTTTGGCGGGCCTAATTAAATCCTACGGCTTCCAAACCACCTCCTATGCAGACGACACGCAAATAGTGTTGTCAATTAGAGATGGGGAAGAGAAGGAAACAGGAGCTCGCTTTCATGATTGCATGAGGGCCATCTCAGGATGGATGTCGTCCAACTGCCTGAAACTAAATTCAGGCAAAACAGAGGTTATTATGTTTGGAAACAACCCTAACCTATGGACGCCAGATTGGTGGCCTGCAGAGCTGGGCCTCTGCCCTTCTCCCACCAGGAAAGCAAAAAACCTGGGGGTGATTATGGACAATAAGCTCTCTTTTGGCGATCACATAAGCTCGGTGGTCTCGACATGTTTTTTAATCCTGAGAATCATTAGGAAAATAAAGTTCTTTCTTCCGGAGAGCAGTCTCAGGACAGTGATCACGGCCCTAATTATAGCACGGATTGACTACTGTAACAGTCTATATTTAAATGCCCAAAAACAGCATGTTAACAGGCTTCAAATTGCACAGAATGCTGCAGCCAGAATGCTAACAGGTATTCCCAAATTCGTCTCTGTAAAGAAGGAGCTAAAACAGTTACACTGGCTCCCTGTGAAGCTAAGGGTACGCTTTAAAGCGCTCTGCACTGCCTTTAAAGCCCTCAATGGAATTGGCCCCAACCATTTGAGGTAAAAATTTAAATGGTATGTCCCCGCAAGGAACCTTCGGTCCACAGGGGCGAAACTAGTCCTAGTTCCTCCGATTAAAAAGGCCAGCTGGGGGGGCAGAAGTTTCATCACCTGTGCCTCTTAGGCATGGAATGAGCTTCCACCCTATTTGAGGAACTCAGCAGATCTCCTTTCCTTTAGAAGGGGGCTGAAAACCTGGCTTTTCTCACAGTAAAATCTCTATCACTGACGACCAGCAGGTATGCTCAGCGCCAGGGCACCCTTGGGTAACCGTGCGCTATATAAACTCAAATAACATAACATAACAGCCGATACAGTAACAGTCAGTCAACACAGAGGAGAAAGTCATGACGGTGAGAATGTATATTACTGCACTCAATGTGGCAATGCATCCTCTACAAAGGCAAAGCTAATGCAACATCAGAAAGTCATTACTAGTGGGGCACCTGTCCTGCACACAGGAGTGACACCATAGTAGGCCACAAAAAATCTACCCACCCACACGCTATACCAAGTCAGGTTTTATCAAATCGAGATATTTTTAGGACCTACTGGTCCGTTCTGGTGAGAAAATTTAAACTGGAAAGGAACAGGTGTTCTGTTCATTCAGAAAGTGATTGAGCAATAAAAATGCCTTTAAATCTTGTTTTTATCTTGACACATTTGCTGTCTGTTCGAAGATTAAGGTCAAATGGCAGTTTGTCTTTTTACTAATTGCTGCTTATTCTGGAAAATGGTGTTTACTTTTCTTTCTCTGTCTATAGTTAGCGTTTTTTATCAAGGGAGCTTCTGACAATCGTGAAACAAAAGGCTATAGGATGCAGTTTTTTTAACACAACATTTAAATAGCTTGCATACGAATAGAACAAATATTTTAAAAACATGTCTGGAATTATAAAAGCAAAGTTTTTTTTGTAATTCAGAAGTATGATGCAAACAAAGATTTAAACAGGAGAAAAATAAATCAGAACTCTTTACTTGGTTAAGTGCAAATGACAAATGTTTGCAGAAACTTGATTATCAAACATTTTTTGTACACTGTATAGTTTTATCAGTAAAACTGCATGTCAGTGGGAAATTTTGTGGCCATTTCAATGGAAAATCTACTGACTGCAAATGACAGCGTGATACCACTTCATACTTTATTTATGAATTTATTAAAAGTGATAGTTTTTAAATACGATTTGAGAAACATTGCTTCTCCCACCCTAATGACAACGCTGTTAATGAGCAAAGAGGCAAATCAGGGGTCAGGTGAATTCTGTTTGTGGCTATATTTGTATTATATATGGAGCAAATGTTTAGTCTATTAAATCAAACATAAGTGTTTTTTTGTGCAGCAGACATGCTCAATCAATCAATCAATCAGGGAATTGTAAGCGCGCTACTCACCCGTGAGTGTCTCAAGGCGCTGAGGGGGGGGTCCACAGATCTGTTTAGCCGAAGAGCCAGGTCTTGAGGGTCTTCCTGAAGGTATTCAGGGAGGGGGCGCGTCTGATGTCTGCCGGTAGCTCATTCCAGGTCTTGGCTGCAATTTGAGAGAAGGATCTTCCGCCTGCTCTGGCTCTGTGGATGCGCGGGGTTTCGGCCAGTGCGAGGTTGGAAGATCTGAGGTTTCTTTTGGGTACATGGAAGTTGATTCTGTCGTTGAGGTATTTGGGTCCGTTGTTGTGTAGGCATTTGTAGGCGTGAGTGAGGATTTTGAAAGTGACTCTTTTCTCCACTGGGAGCCAGTGGAGACTTCGTAGGTGTTGGCTGATGTGTTCGTGTTGGGGGATGCCGAGGACGAGTCTGGCGGCGGTGTTCTGTACTGTCTGGAGTTTACGGAGTAGGGACTTGTTGATGCCGGCGTAAAGTGCGTTTCCATAGTCCAGTCTGCTGGTGATGAGTGCATGGGTGACTGTCTTCCTTGACTCAGGGGGGATCCACTTGAAGGTCTTGCGGAGGATGCGGAGGGTGTTGAAGCAGCTGGAGGTGACGGCGTTGACCTGTCGGTTCATGGAGAGTGATGAGTCGAGTACGATGCCGAGGTTCTTGGCGTGGTCTGAGGGGGTAGGTGGGCTTCTGAGGGCGGTCGGCCACCAGGTGCTGTCCCATGCAGAAGGGGTGGTACCGAGGACGAGGACTTCTGTCTTCTCGACGTTGAGCATCAGGCAGCTGTTGGTCATCCAGACTGCGACATCTTGCATTCCTTTCTGGAAGTTGAGTTTGGCAGTGGTGGGGTCTTTGGTGAGGGAGAGGATGAGCTGGGTGTCGTCAGCGTAGGATACGATGTTGAGGCCGTGTTGTCGGACGATGGCTGCGAGGGGGCCATGTAAATGTTGAAGAGGGTGGGGCTCAGTGATGAACCCTGTGGGACTCCGCAGGTGATTTTCGTGGGGTCGGAGAGGAAGGGTGGGAGTCTGATCCTTTGGCTTCTTCCGGTGAGGAATGATCGGATCTAGTCCAGGGCTGTTCCTTGTATGCCTGCGTCGTGTAGTCTGACGACTAGTGTGCGATGGAGACGGTGTCGAAGGCCGCTGATAGGTCGAGTAGGATGAGGGCTGCGGAGTGGCCTTGGTCCAGAAGGGTGCGGATGTCGTCTGTGGCGGCTAGTAGGGCGGTCGCTGTGCTGTGGTTGCTTCGGAATCCGGATTGGGACGGGTCGAGAAAGGCGTTTTCTTCAATGAATCGTGTCAGTTTCCTGTTGACTGTTTTCTCTGCAACTTTGGCTGCGAAGGGGAGGAGCGAGATGGGCCGATAGTTCTTGAGGTCGGTGGGGTCAGCTGTGGGCTTCTTGAGCAGGGGTCTGACTTCTGTGCGCTTCCAGTCGTCACCTGTTTTGAAGGTGGTGTTGATGGTGCGTTGTAGTTCGGGTGCGATGGCGGCCACGGCTCTGTGGTAGATGTGAGGGGGCAGGGGTCGGTGGGGGCCCCCGAGTGGATGCTTTTCATGGTCGAGGCGGTGTCTTCGGCCGTGATCGGTGTCCAGTTGGAGATGGTGGGCTGGCTGGTGTTTCTGGGGGGCGGGGGGCCGTCTGTGGCGCCTGGTGGATGGTCGATGAAGTTGTCATAGAGGTTTTTGATCTTGAGGTGGAAATAGGTTCCAAGCTTGTCGCAGAGGTCTTGGGATGGGGTGATGTCTGTGGCTTCGCTGCGTGGGTTGGTGAATTCTTGAATGACACTGAAAAGTTCCTTGGAGTTGGTGGAGTTGGCCAGGATTTTGTTGTGGATGAAGTTCCTTTTGGTGGCTCTGATCTGGTTGTGGTAGTCCGTCATGGCGTCCTTGTAGGTGGTGTGGTTTTCGGTTGTCTTGGTGTTTCTCCAGTTCTTCTCCAGGCGTCTGCAGGTGCGTCTGGCTTCTTGGAGAGCAGTTGTGAACCAGGCGGCTTTCCTGGGGCGTTGTCTGTCGGGGATGCTGAACTTGTGTATTTGAAGGTGCTCTCATATTTAACATTGAAGAAAATGGTGGCTCAGTGAATTAAAATATTTGCCCAGGATCACATAATTTAAGGGTGAAGAGCATTACAATTAGGTCGAGTATATTATTTAAGTCTACAGAGCCGCAGGTCTAGTAACATCTTTAAAATGTTTTGAGACCAGCATAGAAATATACTGAATGTGACAAAGCCATCATTACAAAGGGACTGTTAATGCAGCTTCTGAGAATGCACAGTGAGAAGTAACTGCAGCAATATGTGACCCGGTGCTGATTATTTAGTCCATATTGTCAGAAACAACTTTTTCTTGCAAAGCATTTTTTCACAGGAGGAACCTAATGTGTCAACATGCATTCCAGGGAGAAACTGTATATGTATTCAGTGTGACAAGACACTCATTACAAAGGAATAGCTAACTCTTGATCAGAAATTATACACTGGAGAGAAGCTATTTGAAAATCATAAACATGAAAGAGCATTTCCTACCAAACGTTCTTTGATGAGACATCAAAAGGCCCCCGGGTTTAAAATGTACTGATTGTGAAGTCTTTCATTTGAAACCATCATTAGTTGCTACGTCAAAAAATCCACATATGCTCACAGATATAGGGGGATGGAATACCTGAACAAAATGTGGAACAAAGGAATAGAAATAATGAGGGTCATCGTAGGTGCTGAGGGATTAGTTAAGAAAGGGTCCCAACTTACCCCTTTCCCACAGAGGTGAGAATATGCCAACTCCAGGGAGCATCAAACTTTGGCAGAATGCAAATGTTACAGAAAGCAACAGCTAGATTTATTTCCCTGTTCCCAGCCTACTGTGGCATAAGGGCTATTTTGGCCACCTCGTGATAAGACCTGGCTTTGCCTATTTACTCTGTTATGTGAGATTGGTTCTACAAGGCCTTCTAGGGTCCGTAGCCACAATTTTAGGGACATTTAGGCATATTTGTGATAATAAAGCTCAGAGTTTGTTATCTAGAATGTTATGTTCCTACTGTTTATCGTTGATGTTTTGTTCTTTTCATTGACGTTGCTGCCCGGGAGAGGACAAGTGGAGTATTTGGGTCTGTTGGAAGTCATATGCCAATGGCCTTATAGGTTTGCAGCCCCCGAAGTGTGTATGCATCAGGTTTATGGTTTCATGTGGGACAGGAGCTGCCACCATTTGTTCAGACATAGCAGGACTGTTTGCAGGACAACCTGTGAATAAGAGGCTTCTACTTACAGCAATGATTACAATCTCCTATATCACGTGTAGGCAACAATTGTATTCTTTCTACTTCTGTACCAAGTATTTTTTTAACATGCTGGTAAAATGAACATTTTTTTAAAGTACTGGCTGCAATCCTAGATGTCTGAACACTGTAAACGTTTTTATACCCTACAGTGTATATAGTTATTTACTTTTCTGAAGCACTCTAATGTCCATTTAGGCTATGCCTGTGCAATAGAAAAAAGATTGCGACTGGAAAAAGGATTGCCCTGCTGCACGAAGTTTCCTGGGAAGACAGGTTGCACCGATGCAGACTATTCCTGCTGCACTTGGTGGCTAGCAAAGGAAAAGGGACTGTGCCTGCTGTGTCCTCCTCACAGAGAAGTTGTTTTCCAAGTCAAAGCAGGAAATTCCAAGGGTCAGCAGACTGACCTCCTGTTCGCAGAACAGGGACATAACAACTGAAGAAGTCTGCTAAGGGCGAGTGATAGTCAAGATCCCCGGATCGCTGCTCCTCATCGCTGTACAGGACCAAGACCAGGGCCCGACTCTCAGAAGTTGCACCCAAGTCCGATGTACCTGGGAAGGTTGTTGGAGTGCAGCTTGGTTGCTCAGAAGACAAGCTACAGCCCAGAGAAGGATTTGGCTGTGACAGTGACACTGGATGACTGTCAGTTCAGTGGCAACTGGACTTCTGCCAGGTCCGAGAAGACCTCGAGGGACGTCGACCCCTGTAGATCACATCACCAAGCCTGAGGATCGAGGAGCAGAGGAGCAGCTATATGAAGACCTCCTTCAACCATGTTGTACCCGCACCACCCTTGAGCATCTTCAGCACCTTACTGTACTCTATGCAAATTTTATATACTACACTAAATGCTACTTTGACACTTTACTCTGTTCTCTACCCATCCACTTTAAGCCACTGTATGACACTCTAGCACACACCACTCCACTGCTCTGTACACATGCCACTCCACTATATGGCACAGCACTCCACTCTATGACACTCTCCTACACTGTGCGACTCCATACCACCGTCCACTGTATAACGCACTACTCTATGACACTCCACTCTACGACACTACACTGTTCGAGACTCTCTGCTGTTGTACTGGATGACCTTTCACTCCACAACAATGAACTGTATGACACTTTACTATTGAATTGTTCAACATTCTTCACCACACTATACCACTGTAAGACACTACACGTGACGACACTATACTCCACTCCTCCACTCCACTCCATGACACTTGACTCCACGACACTGCAGTCGGCGCTGTAAGACATTCCACTCCACTGTACAACACACCACACCACTCTGATACTCCACTCTACTATATGACACATCCCTCCACTCCACTGTACAACACTTTACTCCACTATATGCTACGCCACTCCAGTCTACTCCATTATACAACACTAGTCTCCGTGACACTAACAGCACGATACTGCCCTTCACTATACTCTGCAACACTCCACATAACAACACTCAACTGAATGAAACTCGACACTACGATTTGAAACACGTTTTTATTAGAAAAAAAACATTTAAATTGAATGAAAAAACAGGTCAAGGAAACATTATGGTTAGGAAAACTTTATTTATTCTTTTGATAGAAGCCAACTTAAATTATACAAACTTAGAAATTCTAAGGTTATAGTCATAACTCAATTTCTAATTTCAACAGCACTTTCAATTTATTACAAGTCGTGCACCACCGTACACTGTCACCACACTACATCAACTATAACTCTCCACTCTACCACGCAGTATATTCTAAGAAAAGATGTCATTTCAGATGCCATAAGTGTTGTTATTAATGCTACAATTTCACAAGCTTTAAGTCATGTAATGTGGAAGGGTAGAACCAGTACATGGAGAAAACAAGTTTATTTTTTTATTTTATATATTTTTTTTTACAGGATTGTGGCGCTTGGAGACAGAAAGACGGAGAGAGGTAGAGTTTCAAGGGTGTTTATTCTTGTTAGCAGGTAGATAGTCGGAAAAGGGGGCGGAGATATGAGGCGTCCGCTTCGGTGCTCGTCAGTGCTCGGGCCCAGGAGTCGTTGCGTCCTCTTCGGATCTTCACGCTCCGTGATTCAGGAATTAGAGTCAAAAAGAAAAGAGAAGGAAAAGTAAGGCTGGGCCCCGTGGAGGCTATACTTTGCAAATGGGAAGGGAGCGGGGGGACATAAGACCCAAGTACCGCCACCAGTGAATTGCGCGCCTTAATCCGGGCTAAGCCAGCACGTTTTTTACTTTGGCTTCTGGGTGCCAGATACCGTCCCGCCTCCCCTATCCTTAACCCAAAAGGCCGAGACACGATCACGTACCTCTTGTAGCCACGCTCCTCCTGGAACGTGGCTGGCGTGGTCGCAGTGCCGAATCGGGTTCGGCTCCCTCTTTCCGCTGGGGGGGGGGATTCCGCACCGGGACGTCTAGGCCATCGGTTTCCGCTTCTGTAGCTTCTGGCAGGAGACCACTCGACTCGGGAGATGCGCTCGTCGTGCTGACGCCGGTCCCTTTCACTTCCTCCTCCGAACGCCACCAGTCGTTGATAGGTGCATGTGAGCAGGTCACATGTGTCGGCCCAGGAGGTTGGAGCTCCCAATCCTTAAAGGCACAGTGCGGGTCCCGGTAATTGACAGCAGCAGAAGACTGGAAATAGAGGAGATGGGAAACATGAGGGGGGAACAAGTCCGAATCGTCCCCAGTCCGTGGATCATGGGCAGTCACCTCGTCACACACCCCTACCCCAGACTGTTCCCGATCGGGGGACAGGGGAATCCGAGAGAGGAAGTCCGCATTCCCGTTAGTGGCACCCCAACGGTGACGGACCTCAAATGAAAAGGGCTGCAAAGAGAGGAACCACCGTAACACCCTGGGGTTATTCCCCTTGTTACGGCTCATCCAGAGCAAAGGAGCATGGTCTGTGTAGAGAAGGAAATGAGAGCCCTCCAGGTAGTATCGGAGCTTCTCCATGGCCCACTTGATGGCAAGACACTCCTTCTCGATGACTGGGTACCGGCGTTCCCGAGGAAATAGTTTACGACTGATAAACAGCACCGGATGTTCAACCCCATCGTCGGACTCCTGGGACAACACAGCCCCCAGACCGTTGTCAGAGGCATCTGTCTGGAGAATGAAACTTGTAGAAAAGTTTGGGGACCTTAGGATAGGACCAGATGTAATGGCGGCCTTCAGGTCTAAAAAAGCTCGTTTGGCCAAAGGGGAAGGGTTCAGGAGGTCTCGGGGCTTCACCTGGTTTCGAAGGAGGTCAGTCAAGGGGCTAGCGATCTCCGAATACCTGGGGACGAATCTCCTATAATAGCCCAGTAAGCCAAGGAAGGCCCTGATCTCTTTCTTAGTGGAAGGGAAGGGTGTGTTGACTATTGCCCTGACCTTTTCACTTTGTGGCTCAATAACCCCATTACCCAAGAGATAGCCCAGGTACTTAACTTTTTGAAAGCCCACTCTAGACTTTTTGGCATTGATGTGAAGCCCTGCCAGCTGCAATGCCCGGAACACCTGTTGACAATGCTGTACATGAAGGTCCCAACCGGGGCTATAGATGACAATATCATCCAGGTAAGCGGATGAATACTCCTGATGGTCAGCTAGCACTTTATTCATGAGTCTTTGGAAGGTAGCAGGTGCCCCATGGAGGCCAAAGGGAAACACGGTAAATTCGTAGAGACCCGTGTGCGTAGAGAAAGCCGTTTTCTCTTGGTCTTGGGCTTTGAGGGGCACCTGCCAATATCCTTTTGTGAGCTCGAGGGTGGTTATGTATTGGGCATCCCGAGCTTCTCAATAAGCTCGTCAACACGGGGTAAAGGGTAGGAGTCGAACTTAGAGATGCTGTTAACAGCCCGAAAGTCAATGCAAAACCGGACAGAACCGTCCGGTTTTGGCACCAGGACTATCGGAGATGACCATTCACTCCGGGAAGGTTTTATTACTCCCATCTCCAGCATGTTTTCAACCTCACTTTTAATGGCCTCTCTCCGTGCGGCGGGTATGCGATAGGGCCTTTGTTTGACGGTTTTCCCGGGAAGAGTGGAAATAGTGTGATCTACTAATGTTGTTTTCCCAGGAAGATCGGAAAACAAGGAAGCGAACGGTAACAAGGCAGCGTATAAGGCTTCTTTTTGGGTACTGGATAAGGAGTCGTTTACAATTAACTGTTCTAAGGTGCAGTTGTTCTTTTCAGAGGGGATTGTGATCTGTACATTCTGAGGTATGGGACCCAACCATTTTTTTAAAAGGTTGATATGATACATCTGGGACCTTTTTTTGGTGAGTTGTATCTCATAAGTGGTCAACCCGATTTTCTTTACAATGCGGAAAGGACCCTTCCATTCGGATCGGACTTTAGACAGGCTAGAGGGTAGGAGGACCAGTACCCAATCACCTACGGCGAGTTGCCGCCATTTTTTTCCTTTGTTATACAGTATTTGTTGTTTAGTTTGCGCTTTTTGTAGGTTCGCCTCAGCGAAATCTCTCAGTTTATGTATGCGTGTGCGTAAAGCCATGGTGTATTCTAGAAAAGACCGGGTTTCCTCTTGTTTTTCCTGTTCCCAGGCCTCCTTGGTGATTTCCAACAAATCTCGAGGTCGTCTCCCATAAAGCAGTTCGAATGGGGAACAGTCTAAACTAGATTGCACCTGGCTACGCACCACAAAAAGAGCCAGAGGAAGGAGCGCGTCCCATTCGTGACCCTCAACGCTAAGCATTTTTTTAAGGGAAAGCTTCAGAGTGGCATTGTAGCGCTCGCAGAGACCGTCAGTCCGGGGGTGATATACTGAGGTCCTGATATGAGAGATGTTGAGTGATTTACAGATTTGGCTCATTAAGCGTGACACGAAAGGGGTCCCTTGGTCGGTCAAAATTTCCTTAGGGAACCCCACACGTGAGAATAATTCTATTAGTCTGTCACTAATGTTGGTGGTTGTGGGGGCGCGCAAAGGGAAGGCCTCGGGGTAACGGGTGGCATAGTCAACTATGACCAGCGCATATTGATTGCCTTTTTTTGTGCGAGGGAAGGGGCCTATAAGGTCCATTCCTACGTGTTCAAGAGGTCTTCCGATAATCGGAAGAGGATGAAGGGGAACAGCAGGAGGTCTGTAGGGGTTCTTACGTTGACAGACCTCACACTCCTGACAGTATTTTGCGATGTTGGAGTAAATGCCTGGCCAATAGAAGTGTTGTAGGACCATCTCCGTGGTTTTTTGTGCCCTTCTGTGTCCCGCAAGCAAGTGTGTGTGGGCAAAAAATAGGATCTGCTCCCTGAACATTTGGGGTACCAGGAGTTGGGGTGAGTCGCCGGGATTCCCTGTCCTATATAAAAGGTTTTTTACTTTGGCTTCTGGGTGCCAGATACCGTCCCGCCTCCCCTATCCTTAACCCAAAAGGCCGAGACACGATCACGTACCTCTTGTAGCCACGCTCCTCCTGGAACATGGCTGGCGTGGTCGCAGTGGCGAATCGGGTTCGGCTCCCTCTTTCTGCTGGGGGGGGATTCCGCACCGGGACGTCTAGGCCATCGGTTTCCGCTTCTGTAGCTTCTGGCAGGAGACCACTCGACTCGGGAGACGCGCTCGTTGTGCTGACGCCGGTCCCTTTCACTTCCTCCTCCGAAAGCCACCAGTCGTTGATAGGTGCATGTGAGCAGGTCACATGTGTTGGCCCAGGAGGTTGGAGCTCCCAATCCTTAAAGGCACAGTGCGGGTCCCGGTAATTGACAGCAGCAGAAGACTGGAAATAGAGGAGAGGGGAAACATGAGGGGGGCACAAGTCCGAATCGTCCCCAGTCCGTGGATCATGGGCAGTCACCTCGTCACAAGGATGTTTAACTTGCATTTATTTTTTATTACACTGTGTGGGCGTTACATTTTTGCCTTCAGTTTTTTTTAATTTATTTTTTTATTGAAAATAAATTACGTAGTCATACACAGCCTCACGCCTACAACCCTGGGGCCGGCGGCTTGATATTAGGAGACACTTTACACAGCTTTGAGGCCAACATCCCAAGGGGCAGGCAGCATTACATATCCGAAATTTTCCAAAGGTTATATATGAATCATATCATTGGTGTACGAAAACCAGTTGACATAAAAAACCTTCATTGTTTACTGCAGTCAGGAATTTGTTCAACATATATTAAAACCTAACGGTTATAGCAGAAGAATGTTACCGATAGATATCGCATCCCTCATATCAATTGTCTCCAAACCCATCAGATCTCCCATCTAAACCAGCTGCACTTTCTGTAAGTCTGGGCGCCCCTCTGATCTCGCACTGTAGAGAGCACCGTTGCTTGCATACCACAAACTACTAGTTATTGGGCTGAGGTGTTAATGGTCTCCTCAGGTTCTGCCGTTGTGTCATCGTCAAGCTTCTCAGCCCTACTAAGCAGGTATGTTGTGTATAGCCCCCAGAAATTCTTAGGCCTGCTCCGGGGTGGGAGCAGTTCACTGAAATTCTCCGATGGAGTACAGCAATAAAGCATATCATGTGACCACTGTGTTATAGTAGGGATGGGGCCTCTCATCCAACACATTGCGACCATGCGCTTTGCCATGAGTAGACCCATGTCTACCAGTCTGCGTATCGCCTTAGGCAGCTTTTTAGAATATCCCAAAAGTGCGATTGCAGGTTCAGGAGTAAGCTCCATGTCTACGATGTTACCCAATTCCCGGAAGATGGCCTACCAGTATTTAAATACTCCCGGACACTGCCACGCCAGGTGCATAAAATCCGCTGCTTGGGCGTGGCACCTGTCACAGGCTGAACCCTCCCTCAAACCGTACCTATGTAGTCTCTCTGGGGTATAATACACTCTATTGACGTATTTGAAGTGTATTAGTCTATGCCTGCCATGTAATGAGATGCGCCTCGTGTTAGTGCAGCAGGAGTTCCACATAGAGTCATCTATTGTAAGTTGTAGGTCTCGTTGCCAGGCCAGCCTGGCTTTAGTGTATTGATTTGCTCTGTGGGACATAGCTAACTTATATATGTTAGAGACCATCTTGCGGGGAGACTTTGTTTTTATAATATAAGACAGTTCCAGCACCTCTGGGGGTTTGTTCAGATCCTCCCCCAACAAGTCGCGCAGAGCCCTACGCACTCTATAAAACTGAAAGCGTTGTAACAAGGTGCCTGCCTCTGCCGTGCCCGCAGCTTCCTCCCACGTCTTAACCACTCCGTCCTGAAACAGGTCTCCCGTCGTTGTAATGTTTAATGTGTGCATCGCTCGCGTAACCCCCCCGTCCCTACAGGGGGCTAGCCAAAGAGTCCATTCAATCGGCATAGCCGGTGAGTACAGCAGTGCTCCCGCCTGCAGTTGCAACAGGTTATGCCAGGCGTGGCGCGTCAAGTTAATAGAGTCTAGAATCCCCATTCTCCGGTCTGTGGGTTCAAATATCACGGCCGGGAGGGGGAGCGGATCAGCAAAGAGCTTCTCCATACGGATAAACGGTATGTCCGACGCACCATGGATCCAATAATGAGCTTGTGCACCTTGTGCCGCTCTGTAATATAGATCAAAATCTGGCGCGCCCAGTCCCCCCATGTGATATGGTAATGTGAGTACCTGCCATTGTACTCGTGCTTGTTTACCCGCCCAAGCCAATTTTATCAGTGAAGTATTGAGTCTGCGGAAAAACGAGCGTGGCAAAACTATAGGGATATTCGTAAAAAGGAACAGGAATCGGGGCAATATCACCATCTTCATAATGGAGACCCGGCCAATTAAAGACAACGGCAACCTGATCCAGGTCTCAACGTCATCCTCCAATTTAGCAACCGCAGTACCATAATTTTCTCTGAACACTATCTCTGAATCTGTGTGCAGTCGAATACCCAGATACCGAATCGCGTCCGTGGACCATTGTAAAGGGTAATCCATCTCAAAGTGTGCCGTCCCAGGGGTGAGCGGGAAGACAATGGATTTAGGCCAATTGACCCGCAAACCCGATAGTGCCCCAAAGTGTACTACCTCCCTGAGGACTGAGGAAAGATTGTTTTCCGGGTCACGAACATATAATAATGTGTCATCTCCATATGTAGACACTACGATCTTATAGGTCGGGAATCTGATACCTTTATGTCCATGATACTCTCTAAGTGCGCACGCCAGAGGTTCAGCCACCAAGGCATATAGTATGGGGGACAATGGGCATCCCTGCCTAGTCCCTCTGGATATAGCGAAGGAATCCGTAACCAAGTTGCCCAGCCGTATTCGCGCCGTGGGTGCATTGTACAATACGCCAATCAATTGTAGGAAGACTGAACCCAGTCCCATCCTAGTCAATACTTGTCGCATGAAAGACCACTCGACTGAATCAAAGGCCTTCTCCATGTCAAGGAAGACCGCAACCGCCTTAGTATCTTGTTTAACGTGCTGCATAGTTCCGAACACTGTGCGTAGATTGTAAGTAAGGTTCCTGTCAGGAATGAACCCCGCCTGCTCCGGAGCTACCAGTACAGGAGCCAGGGGAGCTAAGCAATTAGCTAATATCTTAGCGAATAACTTGGTGTCTACATTAAGCAATGAAAGGGGCCGATACGACCCACATTCCTCTGGAGGTTTACCCGATTTAGGGATGGCGACTATAATCGCCTCCCTCATAGTCCAAGGCATCGTGCCTGATACACACATATCATCGAATAGTTCTGAAAGATGGGGGAGCAATAAGTCAATAAAGGCTTTATAAAAGCCGACCGTGAGGCCATCCGCCCCTGGGGCGCTAGCAGTTTTCATTCCCACCAGGGCCTCTATAATTTCTTCCTTTTCAATGGGGTGCATAAGGAACTCTCTGTGCGTATTGGTGAGGAGTGGCAATTTGATATGTTCTAGATAATCGAGAATTACATCGTCCGTGCCTGAAGAGCGGGAAGTATATAATTCTGAATAAAATTGTTTGAACCTATGCGCAATGTCTGCTTCTTCAGTCAGCATCTCACCCTCCGCCGACCTAAGCTCAGTGATCAGTGTCTTGCTGCGCTTAGCCTTCAAAATTTGTGCTAGTACCGAACCAGGTCTGTCCCCCTCCCCGTAAACACGGGCTGTGGCGTATTTGCCCAGATGTTTGACTTCACTATCTGCAGCTTCCTGGTATTCACCCAGCAGATCTTTTATTATGCTTGTGAGCTCCTCGCCCTCACCAGCCACTTGACGTGTTTCAAGGGCTCCCAATTTCTGTTCTAAGTCCGCCAGTCTCTGGCGTATAGAACGGAGAACCCCCGAGTGCTTCGCCATGGCCACACCCCGTATATACACTTTGAAGGCCTCCCAAACGGTCTGGAAGCTGTCCACCGAAACTACGTTGGTAGCAAAAAATGTGTCTATGGCATCTGCAAGCTCATCTTTGAAGAGGGGGTCAAGTAGTGAGTAAGGGGGAAACCGCCATGTGAACGGCGGTATATACTTCTTAGGTGTAGCAAGAACCAGCAGAAGTGGTGAGTGATCCGAGAGAGTGCATGGGAGTACCAGACAGTTACGAATCTGCTCAATGAGTGATGTAGTAGCTAACCAATAATCTATACGAGTGTGTAGATTATAATAAGCGGAGTAATGTGTGAAACCTCCCTTGTCAGGGTGACGCACTCGCCATACATCACTCAGGCCCATTCCAACCATAACACTCTCCAATGTTCTAGCAGCTGCCACGGCCTCCTCGCCGGGCCTCCAGACCTATCCAGATCGGGATTTCTGACCAAATTAAAGTCTCCACCCCAGAGGAACTGTGCATTCGGGTATCCATTTGTCGTATTTGCTAATGTTGTGAAAAACTCCGGGCAGTCATAGTTGGGTCCATATACATTCACTATGATCAGGTCCACGCCCCTACCCTGACATTTAGAGATCACAAAGCGGCCTTCACCATCTGAAATCAACTGCTCAATCGTGTAGTCAGATCTAGGGTTAACCCAGGTCAGCACCCCTCGGGCATGAGTCGTAAATCCGAAGATATTAATATTACCAAGCAGGCCCCTACTGCGTAACATAGCGCTAGTCAGTGAGATATGTGTCTCCTGGAGTAAGGCTATATCTATGTTCTGCCTATTCAAATAGCTCAACACCTTGCGTAGTTTACGGTGATCGTTGAGCCCTCGAACATTCCACGTCAGTGCGCGGAGGGAGTCTATCGTCTTCGGAGCGATAACCCCACTAGGTGTCGTCATCTTGTGTTTCAAATCTCATAATGCATCCTGACCTGTGCAGCGTGTGTGCAATGTGTACACCATGTAATGACCAAGTTAAGACCTCAAACAACCAAAACAGCCTTACAACTTCCCCTCCCCCCACCCACAGCAGACCACCCACAACTCTGTCTCGTAGCATCCCAGAAAATACCCACTCAGCCCCCCTCTACCCACCCCAGAACAAAAATTACCACTCTAGTGTGTGTCACTCGTGGGCAGAGGTCGCTCGACTAACAGAAAAAAAAATGCAAACATTCTCCTGTCCCGTCCCTTGTAGGCCGTCTTACTAAGATATACAGCATTTTCAACTGAGCAATCCTCAGCTGCTCAGGCTAGTGTAAAATAACATAGGCTATCCCTCTTCCCTGGCTGGTGCCCAGCGTACCAAGTTACCATACTGTTGTATTCGTGCAGGCTGGGATATTCACAGTGGTACCCTCGCCTAGCTTTGTTCACCCCCCAGCCATACTCCCAAGCAACTCTGCCAGGTATCCTTTACTGTCCGTAGGATCTCGCCCTGCCTGTGAGACATTTTCAGTTCCATCATACCACAGATGAGTCACTGGCATTATCCACCGGTAATAAAACGGATCTGGTATCGTCAGTCAAAAAGCATTCCACCCTCAGGGCTGCCCGTCCTCCCATCACTCGACGCCCCCCTGTTATACTTATCGTCTAATGGGTGCAAGTCTGTTTCAGTCCTGTTCTTCCAACGATCCTCCGGTTGCTTCGTCAAGCAGGTGCTTCTCCGGGCTCCGGCGTTGCTCTTTGGACCAACCCTTTAGGGCCTTCTGTAGGGCCTTTGGGTCGGTAAAGATGTGGGAGCGGCCTTGTCTGTTGACTCGTAGCTTGGCAGGATACAGCATGGCGTAGTCCAAGCCCAAGTCACGTAATTGCTTTTTCATGGGAACAAATTGTCTGCGTGCCTCCTGCACACGTATAGTGAAATCCGGAAAGAGCGATATCGTAGAGCCTTCGTACACCAGTGCTTGCTTTTCACGTGCCAACCGCAAGGCAGTGTCTCTGTCCCGGTAATTGAGCAGTTTTGCAATAATTGGTCGCGGTGGTGCCCCCGGAGGTGGACGGGGCCCCAGGGAACGATGCGCTCTCTCCACCACAAACATATTGGAGAAGACTCCTTTCCCTAGGAGGTTGACCAGCAGCTTCTCAGTGAATTGTTCCATATTACCAGTTGAGGTCGACTCCGGAAGGCCTGTGATTCTTAGATTACAGCGATGCGAACGGGCCTCCAAGTCCTCTGTTTTATCTTGTAGAACGCGTAGGACCCTCCCGAGTTGATTGTGTTCCGTATCCAACGTGGTGTGCGCCTCCTCTACCTCCGTAAGCCTCCGTTCGGACATATCCAATCGCTCCGCGTGTTTGTCTATACGTTCCACCATTCTGTCCATCCTGTAGGAGAGAGCGCCAATTTTTATGCCCAGGGAGGTGATACCACTTTGCAAACTCTTTTCCATGGACAGGAGCATACTACGAATGTCCAGGCTAGGGTCTTCGGCTACAGGGGTGTGCATCCTGGAGGCCTCATCTGTAGTGGCGTCATGCGATTTCGAGCGTTTCTGCTCAAAGGAGAGTTTGGGTTGCGCTCTATCCACTCTGCCCATAGTTGCCTCTGGTTGGGCCCACCAATCAAGAGCTCGCGATTCCTCCGCACCAGTGCCCCGGTCCCGGAGTAGTCAGGGTGATCGTGGTGTACGTCAGGCGATCCCAACCCCGAGACCACTGGCTATCAATGCGGACGTCCACTAAATCAGGATGGTTCAGCAGGTCCGTCCGCAGGGGTCTACTCCTGCCGCCAGTCCCAGCCTCCCGGACCACAGGGTTGTGTGTGCGCCTGCAGCGCCCCAAGTTGCTTACCCTGTTCAAGGATTGAGCGCCAGCAGGATATAACGTTGTTGCTCCCAGGCTCTCTCTCAGATCTTTATCCCCTTCTGGAAGTCACCTCCTGGGCCCCACTCCGCAGGCGGACTATGATCCGGCCCAGATTCAGCACCCTGCCTCACGAGTCTGAGCCTCCTGCCCCCAGTACTGCTGCCCCGGGGCGTGCGTGGGCCCCTATTCAGCACTGTCCGAAAGCTCACCGGTTTACTTCGCCTGTGCGGACTGCCAGATCCCCAACACCACAAGGTGGAACACCTCGGCCAAAGCTCAAACCGGCACTCTGCAGCGGGCTTCTTACTGCCGTTAGTTCTCCAGGCGCAGGTTCAACATACACTGCTTCTGACCTCAGCGCCTCTCCTCCTGTCTAGGGACTCCTCGCTCCAGGTGCCGCGCTGCAAAATGGCGGACCCTCAGTGTAATGGGCCTCGCCCAGTGCACCGCGCCTAAGGCCTCTCCGTTTAGGGCCGCATGCAATCTCACTGGGGCCCCGCAGCGCCCGCCAATACGCAGACGATCTCCAATCGGCAGCTGCATGCGCGCATATCCACGCGGCTGGGAATACCGATGCTGTCGCTCAGCGCCGGTCGTAGCGCTGCCGTTGTCTCTCTGCTGCACCGGTTCTCAGCGGCAACGATCTCTTCAGTGCCGTTCCGAGTTTCGGAGCCCGCTTTGGCAGAAGATCACTTCTGGTCTCCAGGTCCTCCACAGTGCCGGTCGGATCCCAGTTGCTCTCGCGGCACGTCAGCAGACGCGGCCCCGCCCTCAATGCTACTCGGGCTCAGGGATTTCAGGCCTTACCGACGACCAGCTTCCAACGCTCATATCTCCAGAAAGGCTGGTCGGAGAAGGGCCAGAGTTCGCTCCCCGCCTCGCGGGCGTATTCCGACAGCCAGATCCCAGCAGGGAAGAATAAAGGCAGTGTAATGCTGTCGGATAATTTCAGGATAATTATACGGCGTTACGGAGCTAAGGGCTCAAGCGGCCATCTTGGTCGTGAGCAAGCTCCGCCCCCCGGAGAAGGGAAGAGTTATAGGTAATGTAGAGTGGCGAGTGAGGTGACAAGATTGGGAACAGATGTTGCGACTTGTAGTAAATTGAAAGTGGTGCGTAAATTGGATATTTAAGTTATAACTATAACTGTAGAATTTATAAAGTCTGTATAGCTTAAGTTGGGTTTGTATAGAAATAAATAAAATTTTCTTAACTATGACATATCCTTAACCTGTTCTTTTTTCATTAAAAGAAAAAATATATATATTTATATGGATGTATATATATATATATATATATATGTATATATATATATATATATATATATATATATATTATCTACTGGCGGTCGCCAGTAGATAGTTATAGTTAGGACCTATTATCCATAGGAAATCCGCGACATTCTATTTGAAATAACGTTGGCGCCGGTTGACGAATCTTCGCAAAGCTTCCAACTTGTTGGGGCGCTCCGCTCCGCTCCTACCCTGAAAGTCTCGGGGTGATACGTCAAGCGGGGGCCGAGAAAAAGGGGGTCCCAAAACGCGTTTTCCCCATTCATTTTTCCATAGGAACCTTTAGTCGCAGCTACATCCCGAACTGCTGAACGGAATTACACCAAATTTGGCAAAGAGGTAGCCCTTGGTTCAGACTGGTGCCTTTTGCTAAAATGGTGTAAATCCGTTCAGTAGTTCCTGAGAAATTCACAAGTAAAATCACATATATATCTATGGCCGCGTCGGATCCGCGTACCCTCAGCGCACCGTCCCGATCACGAGCTGCATGCTAATTGGCTGTCAGCTGGCTGTCAACACTCCAAACCAGGAAGTATTGGCAGCCATTTTGTCCCTCGGTAGAACCGAGGCACAAAAACAAGTGCGCAAAACGCACAAAGGGGGCAGGGTAGAAACACCCTGACCCCTAGGCCTGCTCAGGGGGTCCCACAAGGACCCCCTGGGCAGAAAAAGTATTTTTTTTTTAAATCGGCAGGATGCGCTCAGGGTGCGCGGATCCTGCCGATTAGAAAAAAACCCCAGAGGAAACAAGTGCGCAAAACGCACAAAGGGGGCAGGGTAGAAACACCCTGACCCCTAGGTCTGCTCAGGGGTCCCACAAGGACCCCTGGGCAGAAAAAAGCATTTAAAAAAAAAATCGGCGGGATGCGCTCAGGGTGCGCGGATCCCGCCGAGAAATAAAATCGAGCGCGGTCTCCCGCGCTTGTTGTTAATTGCCCCCGGGTGGGCCAAGTCCCGGGGGCATGGTGGGGGGTTTAGATTTAATGTGGGGGCCTCTAAGGCCCCAAGCCCGGGGACCGCCACCCCCGGGGCTTTAAAAACATAATGGTGCGGGAGGGCTCTTGGCCCTCCCGCAGCCCCGGGGACCGCCACCCCCGGGGCTTCTTTTTAGGTCTCGCCTACGCAGCGCGCATGCGCTGCATAGGAAAAAGACCTGTAGAAATTGATCCGGGTTTGCAGGCAAAAACGTGCACGCGTTGCATTGCTTTGAATGGCAACGCGTGCACGTTTGGCGATTCCCTTGCGGGAGCGAGCGGCGCCATGTGTTAGCAATTATTGCGCTCGCTCCCGCAAGGGAAACGCTGCCTGCTCTCGGCCGCACTCCCCTCTCCCCCACTCCCTACTTGCGCGCGCGCTTGTTGTTGTCTTGGACTCTTGCTTGGACTCCCCCTGCTGCCGTGCGAGGCGCGCGCGCTTGTTTCCTTTTCGCCTGTACTGTCTGGAAGGTGGTGGCTGCAGCAGGGCACTACATGTTCCATCAATGGCGGGAGCAGCGTGCGAGGCGGCCGCGGGTAAAGCGATAGCTGCTTATAAACGTGCTGTGGGCGTTTTCATTTAGTGTACAGGAAAGGCATTGCGTCTGGGAGCTAAAAGAGCACGTGGGTTGGTTTGGCATTTACTTGCAATGGCCATTAGTACAATGATTTATATCTCATAAGTCATTGCTATTATCAAGTAGCAGTCTAATTAATATTGCTTTGCATGCTCTTGAGTAAATTTGACGTTGTATCCAAATTGCATTTAAAATCTTTTGTGTTAGTTCCATTATTGGCAGAAAATGATCCGCTCGTCATGCAATGTCAGGTTTCGATTTAAATTTACTGCAGCACCGAAGACTGATATAAAGTTGTCCTGGTGCTGAGCAGACCCTTTCGGACAAGGACAATTTCACTTATATTTTTTCTTCTTGCTCCCTAACATCTTCACTTCAGGGATTGATATCGAATGAATCCAGTATGTAGGTCAGACCATCATCACCCAGAGCACCCCATCTTCATTATTTGTTAATGACGTTAGTGCCTGAGACAAATTACCTTAATAGAAACACAGCATAAAATAATTCCTCAACGTGTGGCGCGGGCCGTTTCTCGTCGTTCACAAATATCTTCTAATCTACACTGCTTGTCCTGCAATCTTTCACGTGTCTCTTGTCACGCATGGTTTTGAAGCTGAACTCTGGTCTGGCAGGATTGTGAATTTCGGATTCTCCCCATCCTGTGTTTTAGGTTCCCCAACACTGGTGCGTGAAGACTACATGCAAGTAAATGTAAGTGAAAAGACCGTCAACGTGAGACTCCATATTTTGCTCCATTCTCGTGCTGGTAGTATGCGGACATCGAGATATGTAACCGGGTCACTGGAATTATGATCTCCGCCCTCTCCTTATATAATATTCAGTTTGGGGGAAAAAGCAAGAGCTGTAAATGGGATGGAACCTAATGCCGGACACTTCATATAACATGACTGGTCGTTTTTCATCTGTTGATTTGCTTCATTCTGAGATCAGTTGATCTTATGGCCACACACGGTCTAACATGTGATTGACAAGGGAAGGATTTTTCTCTGCATTAAAAAACAAAAGTCTTCTCTATAGTACTGCGGTTCAGGCGGTGGGACCGATGAGGTCATAAAATTGTTTAAATTCTTATTCAAGAATACAGGGTAAATCCAAAGGGAAGAGCACTTCAGTCAGTATATTCGATTTAAAACAACCATAAAAGCATACAAATGACTGTAAAAACATCCAATTAATTAATTACACAAAGCTGCGAAAAATCCATCCTAAAATGTTTCCAGTTAAAATGCTACAATGCAAAGTTTAGATCATCACTCTAAAAAAGGATTCAATACAAAATGTAAAACTGTTTAAGATTGACACTAATACAGGTCCTCATTCTTTCCTCACTCATTTTCTATATTTAATAATGAGTAAGAAATATAACAAGCATTGGCATAGCCAATAGGTCTCGCGTTTGGGACCTTATAAGGATTGTGCTGCATAACTAAATACTTATAAGGTCCCAAAAGCGAGACCTATTGGCTATGCCAATGCTTGTTTTTAAAAATGTTTTGACCTGTGTGGGGGGGCTCCAGCCCCCCCACACGCCCCGGGGACCGCCACCTCCCCGGGGCACTAAAGATTTGAATATGGGGGTCCGTTACGGACCCCCAAAGCCCCGGGGACCACCACCTCCCCGGGGCTGTGCACTGGATGGGAGGGGGGCCGCGCGGCCCCCTCCTGGAGCCCTTGATGGCCCTGGGGACCGCCACCCCCCAGGGCCGGCTCCTGCAGTGTCCCGGGGTGCCTACCCCTGGGACACTGCTGTTTGCAATGACAGGACGGGAGCCTCGCGGCTCCCGTCCTGCCATTGCAAACTGCTTTGGATATTGGAGCGAGAGCAGAAACCTGCTCTCGCTTCCAATATCCAAAGCAATTAGCTTTCCACATGGGGAGCAGCATCTTAGCTGCTCCCCATGTGGAAAAGCAATGCCGGCTCCCAAGGGACGCGGGGAGCCGGCGGGACTGTGGGGGGTTTGGGGACCCCCCCACAGTCCCCAACGAGAGGCCAGGCCCCGGGGGATGGGGTCCCCGGGGCCATAAGTGGCCAGGGAGGGGGGCCATGCAGCCCCCCCTCCCCTAAATTTAAAAAAAAAAAATATTTAAAGGCCGGCCCCGGGGATGGGGTCCCCGGGGCCTTAAATGGCCTGAGGAGGGGGGCCACGCAGCCCCCTCCAAATTTTTTATTAAAAAAAGAGGGCTTGCCCCGGGGATGGGGTCCCCGGGGCCAATACAGGCCCAGGGAAGGGGGCCACGCGGCCCCCTTCCCGTTTTTTTAAATCTATAAAAAATAAAAAAACTCCTCAGGCCCCGGGGGATGGGGTCCCCGGGGCAAAAAGTGGCTGAGGGAAGGGGGCCACGCAGCCCCCTCCCAATAAAAAAAAAAAAAGACCAGCATTGTGCCGGAGGCCCCGCCCCCTCCCTGCAGCAGTCTGCAAACGCGCCCTGGCGCGTTTTGAGAAGGGGAAGTAATTCCCCTTGAATACTGGGGGTCCCTGGGGGCCAACTAGCCCACCAGGAACCTCCAGTATGCGCCAGGGGGCTGCGTTGCAGAGAGGTGTACAGAGGCCACGCCCCTTTTTACACCTCTCTGCAACACAGCTCTGTGGCGCTTTTTGGAAGTACATGGTGGGCTAGAAGTACATGGTGGGCTAGTTGGACTCCAGGGACCCTCAGTATTCAAGGGGACTTAATCCCCCAACTTAAAACGCGCCACGGGCGCGTTTGCACAGTGGTGAAGGGAGGGGGCGGGGCATGTGTGCAAACAGGCCCCGTGGCGCGTTTTAAGATGAGGAATTAAATTCCCTTCAATCCTGAGTGTCCCTGGGGGCCAACTAGCCCAACAGGTACGTCCAGAAAGCGCCACAGAGCTGCGTTGCAGAGAGGTGTAAAAGGGGTGTGGCCTCTGTACACGTCTCTGCAACGCAGCCCCTGGCGCATACTGGAGGTTCCTGGTGGGCTAGTTGGCCCCCAGGGACCCTCATGATTCAAGGGGACTTAATCCCCCAACTTAAAACGCGCCACGGGGCGCGTTTGCACAGATGTCACCTCAGGCCCCGCCCCTCCCTTCACCATTGTGCAAATATTCCTCTAAAATCAGCCGAAATACGAATTCCGATTTACTCACCTGTTATCAGGAGAGACCTCAGTGCTGCATCTTTCAGCCCAGTACTGGTCCTGAAAAGTAATTTTAACCGTACTTACCAGTAACTTGAATTTCCTTCCATAGGCTAACATTGACTGGTTTCACTTAGAAATTCTTCTAAGTGTCGATTTTTGAAACATACAAATATTCCTCTAAAATCAGCCGAACTACGAATTCCGATTTACTCACCTGTTATCAGGAGAGACCTCAGTGCTGCATCTTTCAGCCCAGTACTGATCCTGAAAAGTAATTTTAACCGTACTTACCAGTAACTTGAATTTCCTTCCATAGGATATCATTGCCTGCTTTTTGCTGAAAATGTTTCTAAGTGTTGATTTTTGAAACATACAAATATTCCTCTAAAATCAGCCGAAATAGGAATTCCGATTTACTCACCTGTTATCAGGAGAGACCTCAGTGCTGCATCCTTCAGCCCAGTACTGGTCCTGAAAAGTAATTTTAACCGTACTTACCAGTAACTTGAATTTCCTTCCATAGGCTAACATTGACTGGTTTCACTTGGAAATTCTTCTAAGTGAGGAGTTTTGGAACTTTATAATATTCCTCTAAAATCAACCAAAGTACGAATTCCAATTTACTCACCTGTTATCAGGAGAGAACCCAGTGCTGCATCTTTTAGCCCAGCACTGACCCTGAAAAGTAATTCTAACCGTACTTACCAGTAACTTATATTTCCTTCCATAGGAATCCATTGTCTGGTTTTCAGCAGAAAAGTTTCAAAGTGTCGATTTTCACAAACTACAAATGTTCCTTAAAAATCGCCTGTGTGACTTAAACGCATTCTTTCAACTGTTTACAGGAGATGCACCAGTGCTGGTTCCAGGATCCACCTCTGAGTAAGAAAAAGTAACGATAACACTACTTACCTGCTAAGTGAATTTCCTCCCATAGGATAACATTGGTGATTCTATATGAAAAAGTTTCTGTGTCAACTTTTAAAATACAATAATATTCCTTAAAAATCACTACTGTAACCAAAACGCTTTTACTCAACTGTTTACAGGAGTTGTCCCAGGACTGAATCTAGGACCCAATCCTGTGGTTAGAAAAGTAAATCATAAAGTAACTAATTGCATTTAACTAGAAATTCACATTGAGCTCAATGTTGCATTGTTTTTTAAATTGTGTTGCCCATTGCAACAACTGTAACTACTGTACTTAAAAGTCTATTGCCTATTTGCAAAGTATTTAAACTAAAGTAATTCATTCTGAGAAAGTATATTTTGTAATGTAATGCAAAATGTAATTACAATGTAATTTAAAAAATAAAATATCTAAAAATAAATAGTTTAAAAAAATGTTGTAAATCAGTATCAAAAAAATAAATATAACAATTAATACATTTAAAAATTGTCATTTACAAAACCTTTGAAATTCACTGAAAAAACCATAGGTTTCAGACACGTTATAGTTAGGAATTAGCATTTAAAAAACCTTTGAAATTCACTGAAAAAACCATAGGTTTCAGACACGTTATAGTTAGGAATTAGCATTTAAAAAACCTTTGAAATTCACTGAAAAAACCATAGGTTTCAGGAACGTTATAGTTAGAAATTAGCATTTAAAAAACCTTAGAAATTCACTGAAAAAAACATAAGGTTTTAGGGACAGTTATAGTTAGTTGGACATTGCACTCGTACAAAACCCGTGAAATTCCCCCGTTATAGTTAGTTCAGGTAACTATAACTCGCGCCCCGCAATGCACTGCTGATGACGTCACATATTACATCACTCATGACATGGTCAGTGACATCACTGATGACATCACTGATGACATCTCAAATGACATCACTGATGACATCATCCATGTGAGAATTTAATGCATCTTCTCACACCCAAATATAAGTTTTGATACACCCACTCTAAACTACAGACTGCCATTCTCAAAACCATACACACTCCAATACCAATAAGTACATACCCACTCACTGATTCTTAGGTCTACACACACACATCTACTCACTCACCCGTACAGTCACTCATACTTACAGTCACTCAGTACAGGACTATCATATGCACTCATACACCTATATAAACACTCACACAACGTAACTCATCCATAGAGGTACTCACACACCTAGTCCGTCATGCAAATAATTAATCACACTCCAATTTACTCACCTATACAGTTATACACACCAGCTCACTTACTCATAAAAATACTAGCACATTCTTACGCTCCTATGCAATCACTGATGCAAGCACACACTCATCCATATAGCCACTCTCACAATCACACACTCTCACTTATAGCCATTTATATACTCCAACACACATATATACTGCCTTTCACATATGTAGTTACTCACACATGTACCACTGAGATATACATTCAATCACTAACACACCCATACACACACTCACCCACCCATACAGTCCATCACAGACGCACTCTTGAAACCATGCACCCAGTGAATCACCCACTCACACATCTATGCACAGAGTCACACACACCCCACCCACACAAACACTGAGGCACCCATACAGATACTCAGAGAACCAATCCATAACCCATATAGACACTCATTTAGCTAGTCAGAAACCCATGCAGCTGCTTACACAACAACAGACAGACGGATACAGACATTCACACAGTTTAGTCACTCACCCATGCATACAGTAAGATACGTTTAATCACTCACTTATAGACTCAGTCACGCACCTACTAAATCATCCATTCAGGCGCTTCTACACCCACTCATTCTTCAATACGCCTTTCCCTATATATATTAAACATATTTAAACTTTACAGAAACACACAGTCACTGGATGATGTCATCAGTGATGTCATTTGAGATGTCATCAGTGATGTCATCAGTGATGTCACTGACCATGTCATGAGTGATGTAATATGTGACGTCATCAGCAGTGCATTGTGGGGCGCGAGTTATAGTTACCTGAACTAACTATAACGGGGGAATTTCACGGGTTTTGTACGAGTGCAATGTCCAACTAACTATAACTGTCCCTAAAACCTTATGGTTTTTCAGTGAATATATATATATATATATATATATATTCAATGAAAATATTTACATTTTAGATTACTGGTATCTGTTGTTGCAATAGTTTTGTGAAATTTTGTAGTATTCACAAAGGTACTGCAGTACATAGCGATGACAAGGCAATATGTGATTTACAAAGTTAAATGCAGCCATGTTGTTTTAATAGCACTTCGGCTGTGTTCTGGGTTAAGATAAGTATTAGGTTTTATATTATTTCCTTTCTATTACCACTTAATTAAAGTGGTAATGATTAGGGAAAATTATTAATACGTTTCTATATTTAAAACAAAAAATGTATGGAGTACTGCAGTACTTGCTAGGAAGTACTGAGCTACATCAAAAAATAAATAAATATGTTAAAGATTTAAAAATGCACTGCACTACACTATATTATCAAAATATAGTCTACAGTGTATTTTCAATTTTTATATATTTATTTGCAAAAATAAATACAGAGTACAGTTGTTATACCTTAAATTGCCGAGCTGCTTAAACATTTTCTTTAAAAAAAGAATATTTTAAATTGCTGTAAAAATATAGAGAAAAATATAAATAAAGTTGTCTACCTATCACTGCTTTATTTATTTTATCAGCAATGAAACCTAATACTTAGCTATATCAAAGGCCCTAACCCACAAAGCACTGAAAGTGAACTGAAAAGTACATGGCTGCCTTTTACATTTCATAAAGACAGCCATTAGATACTGCCTTTTTATGTGCATGTAACACAGTTTACTGCCAACGTACCATTGTATACCGCCGCATAAGCTATATCTAAGTATTTTAACACTCATATAACTTTAAGACTTCTTAAACTAATTACATCTACTAACAAAAATGAACATTTATACCTCATAATCGATATTCCTGCCACATTACATCCACATCCGTTGACCAACTTTCACTCTACGTCTGTTTCAAGTACCGCACTCCACTCTACTACTTCACTCCGCTATATGTCCCTCTACTCTATGCCACTTCACTGTATGCTATTACACTGTATGTGACTCCACTCTACGTCACCCCACTATATGCCACTCTTCGCTAACCCACTGTATACCACTCAACTCTACGCCACTCCACTCTACTGTATGGTATTACACTGTATGCCACTCCATTGTATGAGACTCCAGTCTATGCCACTCCACTGTACACCACTCCACTCTACAACACTACACTGTACTCTATTCCATTTGATGCCACTCCACTCTACTCCACTCCACGCCACTCCACCCTATGATATTCCACTACACCCCACTACACTTTACCTCACTCCATTCTATGCTACTCCACTAAATGCCTCTCCACTCTAAGCGACTCTACTCTACTCTACTCTACACTATTCCAACCTGTGCCACTCCACTATATGCCACTCCACTGTACGCTATTCCACTCTATGTCACTCCACTCTACACCACTCGATTCTAGAACACTCTTCTGTACCCTATTCCACACTGTGCTCTACACCACTCCACTCTACCCCACTCAACTCTATGCTACTCAACTCTATGCTACTCTACTCCACTCTACGCTATTTTTCCCGTATGCCACTCTACTATACGTTATTCCACTGAACACTATTTCAGTTTATGGCACTCTACTGTATGCTACTACTCTGTAGGCTATTCCACTCTACGCTATTCCACTCTACTACACTTCACTTTACGCCACCCCTTTCAGCGCTATTCCACTCTAAGCCATTATATTTTATGCCACTGCACTCAATTCAACTGTATGCTACTGCAATCTATGCAAATCCGCTATTCATTATTTCACTGTATGGCACTCCACTGTACACTACTACACTCTACCTACAGCACTCAACTATATGATAATGTATTGTACGCTACCCCGCACTATGCCACTCAACTCTATGGTAGTCTTCTGTATGCCACTCCACTTTATGGTATTCCATTGTATGCCACTCCACTATAGGCTATTCCATGTACGCCAACCCATTTTTCCCCTCTCCAGTCTACACCACGCCACTGTGCGCCACTCCAGTCTACACTACTCCTACGCCACTACACTGTATGCCATTCCACTGTACTCTACTCCAGTGGACGCAACTCCACTCTGTGCCACTCTACGGTATTCCACTCTTTACCACTCTACTTTAGACTATTCGACTGTGCACAACTCCACTCTACGCCCCTACAAGCTACTTTATTTCACTCTATGCCACTCCACTCTACACCACTCCAGTCTATGCCACTCCACTGTATGCTGTTAGACTAAACACCACTCCACTCTATGTCACAAAAATGTATGCCACTCCATTGTACACTACTTCACTCAACACTATTCTACGCTACTTGGTAGCCACACTATATTAAGTACAACTCGCCACTCTACCATGCAGTGTGTTCTCACAAATGGTGTGATTTGCGATGCTATAAGGGTTAATGTAAAAACTATTATTTATATGGTATAACTTATATAGTATAAAAGGGTATAAGCAGTGTGTGGAGAAGGCGCGAGTTATACTTAATGTAGTGTGGCTACCACGATAAATACACTGAGTATGGAGGTGTGCTCTTTCTCCGCAGTGAAACCAAGGGCAAGATTTAGAGCTTGGTGGATAGGTTACTATGTCACAAACGTGACGGATATCCCGTCCGCCGTATTATAAGTTCCACTGGATATAATGGCATTGTAATATGCGGCTGGGATATCCACCACGTTCGTCTCGGAGTAACCCTATGAGCCAAACTCTAAAACAGGGCCTGCGTCCTTATGGCTTCTCTTCATGTTGCTTATCCGGCCATCACAAAAACCTCTGACATATCTGGAATCAATAAATCATCTGGTGCAGGTGCTTGTTAGCAGTGTTTAGACAAGAGTACTACACATGAAGAAGTCGCTCATGGCAGCTGCTCACTGCACACTCACTGTTATGATAGCACAGTTTGTGCACTATGTACACCATCTTAGTTGGGACTGCGACCTATGCCCAGCCATTTGGACCTTATTCCAATCTAAGATCAGGCCCAATGGAAGCACAAAAAATTGTTTAACCCCTTCGCTGCTAGGCCTTTTCCCCTCCTGTGCTAAGCCTTTTTTTGGCTATTTGGGGTAGTGCGCGCTTAGGCCCCTGTAACTTTTTGACCACATAAGGTATCCATGCCAAATTTGTGTCCTTTTTTTCTAACATCATGGGGATTGTAAAGGTACCCAGGGTTTGTGGATTCCTCTGGAGGGGACCCAGAAATTAGTCAAAATACAGCTAAATTTTGTTTTTTTTGGAAAAAGGCGAAAAAGGGCTACAGATGAAAGCGTCTTGATTTTTCCCTGCAAATGGCATAAAAAAGGGGTTGTGGGGATGAAATCACCATCTTCCCAGCTTTCAGGGACAAGCAGACTTTTGTCAGAAAACCAACTTTTTTACACAGTTTTGGCATTTTTCTGGGACATAGCCTATTTTTGCTATTTTTGTGCTTTCAACCTCCTTCCAGTTAATGGTAGAAATGGGTATGAAACCAATAATGGATCCTGGAAAGCCATACATTTATGGAAAGTAGACAAAATTCTGAATTCAGCAAGGGGTCATTTGTGTAGATCCTTAAAGTTTTCCTTATAGAAACTAACAGTTAAATAAAGGAAAAATTGAAAATTAGTTGAAAAAAACAGCCATTTGTGTCAACGTTTTCACCTGTAACTTCTTCTAATTATGACAGCTATTTGAAGGCAATATACCGTTATATCCGCTGGACCTTTCTGGTTGTGGGGATATATAGGACTTGTAGGTTCACCAAGAACCCGACGAACCCAGAGCCAATAATTGAGCAACATCTTGCAATGATTTTTTTAAGTACCGGGTATATAGCAATTATTTTGGGAAAATGTATACATGGAAAAATTGTTATGAAAGACACCTATGTATTTCTGAAATGGGAACAAAATGTAGATTTTAGAAACAGTAGATATTTGCACATTTCCGAAATTGGGAGTACCCATACTAGCATGAGAATTATAGGTCATTTTTCAAAATGACTTATTTTTTACACATTGTCTTTCATTTGGAAGGCAGAAATGCATCGAAAGTCAATAGGTAATAACAGTTGCTCTACAATTCTGTGTTACCCTAAGTCTCCCGATAAAAATGGTACCTCACTTGTGTGGGTAGCCCTTGTGCCCACAACAGGAAATGGCTCAAAATGCAACGTGGACGTACCACATTTTCACAATGAAAAATTACCCTTTTTTTGCAAAGTGCCTAGGTGTAGTTTTTGAACCCTAGCTCTGCCGGCACCTAGGGAAACCTAGCAAACCTATACAGTTTTGAAAACTAGACACCCAGGGGAATCCAGGATGGGGTGACTTGACTGCCTCACACCAGGTTCTGTTACCCAGAATCCCTTGCAAACATAAAAAATTGTCAAAAAAAACACATTTTCCCCACATTTCTGTGGTGGAAAGTTCTGGAATCTGCGTGGATCCACAAATTTCCACCCACCCCGCGTTCCCCAAAGTCTAACGAGAAAAATGGTACCTCACTTGTGTGGGTCGGCTTAGTGCCTGCGACAGGAAACGGCGCAAAACGCAACGTGGTCACACCTCAATTTCGCAGTGAAAAATGACCCTTTTTTGGCAAAGTGCCTAGCTGTAGTTTTTGAACCCTAGCTCTGCCGGCACCTAGGGAAACCTAGCAAACCTATACATTTTTGAAAACTAGACACCCAGGGGAATCCAGGATGGGGTGACTTGACTGCCTCCCACCAGGTTCTGTTACCCAGAATCCCTTGCAAACATAAACAATTGTCAAAAAAACCACATTTTCCCCACATTTCTGTGGTGGAAAGTTCTGGAATCTGCGTGGATCCACAAATTTCCACCCACCCCGCGTTCCCCAAAGTCTTACGAGAAAAATGGTACCTCACTTGTGTGGGTCGGCCTAGTGCCTGCGACAGGAAACGGCGCAAAACGCAACGTGGTCACACCTCAATTTCGCAGTGAAAAATGACCCTTTTTTGGCAAAGTGCCTAGCTGTAGTTTTTGAACCCTAGCTCTGCCGGCACCTAGGGAAACCTAGCAAACCTATACATTTTTGAAAACTAGACACCCAGGGGAATCCAGGATGGGGTGACTTGACTGCCTCCCACCAGGTTCTGTTACCCAGAATCCCTTGCAAACATAAAAATTTGTCAAAAAAACCACATTTCCCCACATTTCTGTGGTGGAAAGTTCTGGAATCTGCTTGGATCCACAAATTTCCACCCACCCCGCGTTCCCCAAAGTCTTACGAGAAAAATGGTACCTCACTTGTGTGGGTCGGCCTAGTGCCTGCGACAGGAAACGGCGCAAAACGCAACGTGGTCACACCTCAATTTCGCAGTGAAAAATTACCCTTTTTTGGCAAAGTGCCTAGCTGTAGTTTTTGAACCCTACCTCTGCCGGCACCTAGGGAAACCTAGCAAACCTATACATTTTTGAAAACAAGACACCCAGGGGAATCCAGGATGGGGTGACTTGACTGCCTCCCACCAGGTTCTGTTACCCAGAATCCCTTGCAAACATAACAAATTGTCAAAAAAACACATTTTCCCCACATTTCTGTGGTGGAAAGTTCTGGAATCTGCGTGGATCCACAAATTTCCACCCACCCCGCGTTCCCCAAAGTCTTACGAGAAAAATGGTACCTCACTTGTGTGGGTCGGCCTAGTGCCTGCGACAGGAAACGGCGCAAAACGCAACGTGGTCACACCTCAATTTCGCAGTGAAAAATGACCCTTTTTGGCAAAGTGCCTAGCTGTAGTTTTTGAACCCTACCTCTGCCGGCACCTAGGGAAACCTAGCAAACCTATACATTTTTGAAAACTAGATACCCAGGGGAATCCAGGATGGGGTGACTTGACTGCCTCCCACTAGGTTCTGTTACCCAGAATCCCTTGCAAACATAAACAATTGTCAAAAAAACCACATTTTCCCCACATTTCTGTGGTGGAAAGTTCTGGAATCTGTGTGGATCCACAAATTTCCACCCACCCCGCGTTCCCCAAAGTCTTACGAGAAAAATGGTACCTCACTTGTGTGGGTCGGCCTAGTGCCTGCGACAGGAAACGGTGCAAAACGCAACGTGGTCACACCTCAATTTCGCAGTGAAAAATGAGCCTTTTTTGGCAAAGTGCCTAGCTGTAGTTTTTGAACCCTACCTCTGCCGGCACCTAGGGAAACCTAGCAAACCTATACATTTTTGAAAACTAGATACCCAGGGGAATCCAGGATGGGGTGACTTGACTGCCTCCCACCAGGTTCTGTTACCCAGAATCCCTTGCAAACATAAAAAATTGTCAAAAAAACAAATTTTCCCCACATTTCTGTGGTGGAAAGTTCTGGAATCTGCGTGGATCCACAAATTTCCACCCACCCCGCGTTCCCCAAAGTCTTACGAGAAAAATGGTACCTCACTTGTGTGGGTCGGCCTAGTGCCTGCGACAGGAAACGGCGCAAAACGCAACGTGGTCACACCTCAATTTCGCAGTGAAAAATGACCCTTTTGGGCAAAGTGCCTAGCTTTAGTTTTTGAACCCTAGCTCTGCCGGCACCTAGGGAAACCTAGCAAACCTATACATTTTTGAAAACTAGACACCCAGGGGAATCCAGGATGGGGTGACTTGACTGCCTCCCACCAGGTTCTGTTACCCAGAATCCCTTGCAAACATAAAAAATTGTCAAAAACCACATTTTCCCCACATTTCTGTGGTGGAAAGTTCTGGAATCTGCGTGGATCCACAAATTTCCACCCACCCCGCGTCCCCCAAAGTCTTACGAGAAAAATGGTACCTCACTTGTGTGGGTCGGCCTAGTGCCTGCGACAGGAAACGGCGCAAAACGCAACGTGGTCACACCTCAATTTCGCAGTGAAAAATGACCCTTTTTGGCAAAGTGCCTAGCTGTAGTTTTTGAACCCTACCTCTGCCGGCACCTAGGGAAACATAGCAAACCTATACATTTTTGAAAACTAGACACCCAGGGGAATCCAGGATGGGGTGACTTGACTGCCTCCCACCAGGTTCTGTTACCCAGAATCCCTTGCAAACATAAAAATTGTCAAAAAAACACATTTTCCCCACATTTCTGTGGTGGAAAGTTCTGGAATCTGCGTGGATCCACAAATTTCCACCCACCTCGCGTTCCCCAAAGTCTTACGAGAAAAATGGTACCTCACTTGTGTGGGTCGGCCTAGTTCCTGCGACAGGAAACGGCGCAAAACGCAACGTGGTCACACCTCAATTTCGCAGTGAAAAATGAGCCTTTTTGGCAAAGTGCCTAGCTGTAGTTTTTGAACCCTACCTCTGCCGGCACCTAGGGAAACCTAGCAAACCTATACATTTTTGAAAACTAGACACCCAGGGGAATCCAGGATGGGGTGACTTGACTGCCTCCCACCAGGTTCTGTTACCCAGAATCCCTTGCAAACATAATAAATTGTCAAAAAAAACACATTTTCCCCACATTTCTGTGGTGGAAAGTTCTGGAATCTGCGTGGATCCACAAATTTCCACCCACCCCGCGTTCCCCAAAGTCTTACGAGAAAAATGGTACCTCACTTGTGTGGGTCGGCCTAGTGCCTGCGACAGGAAACGGTGCAAAACGCAACGTGGTCACACCTCAATTTCGCAGTGAAAAATGACCCTTTTTTGGCAAAGTGCCTAGCTGTAGTTTTTGAACCCTACCTCTGCCGGCACCTAGGGAAACCTAGCAAACCTATACATTTTTGAAAACTAGACACCCAGGGGAATCCAGGATGGGGTGACTTGACTGCCTCCCACCAGGTTCTGTTACCCAGAATCCCTTGCAAACATAAACAATTGTCAAAAAAACACATTTTCCCCACATTTCTGTGGTGGAAAGTTCTGGAATCTGTGTGGATCCACAAATTTCCACCCACCCCGCGTTCCCCAAAGTCTTACGAGAAAAATGGTACCTCACTTGTGTGGGTCGGCCTAGTGCCTGCGACAGGAAACGGTGCAAAACGCAACGTGGTCACACCTCAATTTCGCAGTGAAAAATGAGCCTTTTTTGGCAAAGTGCCTAGCTGTAGTTTTTGAACCCTACCTCTGCCGGCACCTAGGGAAACCTAGCAAACCTATACATTTTTGAAAACTAGATACCCAGGGGAATCCAGGATGGGGTGACTTGACTGCCTCCCACCAGGTTCTGTTACCCAGAATCCCTTGCAAACATAAAAAATTGTCAAAAAACCACATTTTCCCCACATTTCTGTGGTGGAAAGTTCTGGAATCTGCGTGGATCCACAAATTTCCACCCACCCGCGTTCCCCAAAGTCTTACGAGAAAAATGGTACCTCACTTGTGTGGGTCGGCCTAGTGCCTGCGACAGGAAACGGCGCAAAACGCAACGTGGTCACACCTCAATTTCGCAGTGAAAAATGACCCTTTTTGGGCAAAGTGCCTAGCTTTAGTTTTTGAACCCTAGCTCTGCCGGCACCTAGGGAAACCTAGCAAACCTATACATTTTTGAAAACTAGACACCCAGGGGAATCCAGGATGGGGTGACTTGACTGCCTCCCACCAGGTTCTGTTACCCAGAATCCCTTGCAAACATAAAAAATTGTCAAAAAAAACACATTTTCCCCACATTTCTGTGGTGGAAAGATCTGGAATCTGCGTGGATCCACAAATTTCCACCCACCCCGCGTCCCCCAAAGTCTTACGAGAAAAATGGTACCTCACTTGTGTGGGTCGGCCTAGTGCCTGCGACAGGAAACGGCGCAAAACGCAACGTGGTCACACCTCAATTTCGCAGTGAAAAATGACCCTTTTTGGCAAAGTGCCTAGCTGTAGTTTTTGAACCCTACCTCTGCCGGCACCTAGGGAAACATAGCAAACCTATACATTTTTGAAAACTAGACACCCAGGGGAATCCAGGATGGGGTGACTTGACTGCCTCCCACCAGGTTCTGTTACCCAGAATCCCTTGCAAACATAAAAATTGTCAAAAAAACCACATTTTCCCCACATTTCTGTGGTGGAAAGTTCTGGAATCTGCGTGGATCCACAAATTTCCACCCACCTCGCGTTCCCCAAAGTCTTACGAGAAAAATGGTACCTCACTTGTGTGGGTCGGCCTAGTTCCTGCGACAGGAAACGGCGCAAAACGCAACGTGGTCACACCTCAATTTCGCAGTGAAAAATGAGCCTTTTTGGCAAAGTGCCTAGCTGTAGTTTTTGAACCCTACCTCTGCCGGCACCTAGGGAAACCTAGCAAACCTATACATTTTTGAAAACTAGACACCCAGGGGAATCCAGGATGGGGTGACTTGACTGCCTCCCACCAAGTTCTGTTACCCAGAATCCCTTGCAAACATAATAAATTGTCAAAAAAACACATTTTCCCCACATTTCTGTGGTGGAAAGTTCTGGAATCTGCGTGGATCCACAAATTTCCACACACCCCGCGTTCCCCAAAGTCTTACGAGAAAAATGGTACCTCACTTGTGTGGGTCGGCCTAGTGCCTGCGACAGGAAACGGTGCAAAACGCAACGTGGTCACACCTCAATTTCGCAGTGAAAAATGACCCTTTTTTGGCAAAGTGCCTAGCTGTAGTTTTTGAACCCTACCTCTGCCGGCACCTAGGGAAACCTAGCAAACCTATACATTTTTGAAAACTAGACACCCAGGGGAATCCAGGATGGGGTGACTTGACTGCCTCCCACCAGGTTCTGTTACCCAGAATCCCTTGCAAACATAAAACATTGTCAAAAAAACCACATTTTCCCCACATTTCTGTGGTGGTAAGTTCTGGAATCTGCGTGGATCCACAAATTTCCACCCACCCCGCGTTCCCCAAAGTCTTACGAGAAAAATGGTACCTCACTTGTGTGGGTCGGCCTAGTGCCTGCGACAGGAAACGGCGCAAAACGCAACGTGGTCACACCTCAATTTCGCAGTGAAAAATGACCCTTTTTGGGCAAAGTGCCTAGCTTTAGTTTTTGAACCCTACCTCTGCCGGCACCTTGGGAAACCTAGCAAACCTATACATTTTTGAAAACTAGACACCCAGGGGAATCCAGGATGGGGTGACTTGACTGCCTCCCACCAGGTTCTGTTACCCAGAATCCCTTGCAAACATAAAAAATTGTCAAAAAAACACATTTTCCCCACATTTCTGTGGTGGAAAGTTCTGGAATCTGCGTGGATCCACAAATTTCCACCCACCCCGCGTTCCCCAAAGTCTTACGAGAAAAATGGTACCTCACTTGTGTGGTTCGGCCTAGTGCCTGCGACAGGAAACGGCGCAAAACGCAACGTGGTCACACCTCAATTTCGCAGTGAAAAATGACCCTTTTTGGCAAAGTGCCTAGCTGTAGTTTTTGAACCCTACCTCTGCCGGCACCTAGGGAAACCTAGCAAACCTATACATTTTTGAAAACTAGACACCCAGGGGAATCCAGGATGGGGTGACTTGACTGCCTCCCACCAGGTTCTGTTACCCAGAATCCCTTGCAAACATAAAAAATTGTCCAAAAAACCACATTTTCCCCACATTTCTGTGGTGGAAAGTTCTGGAATCTGCGTGGATCCACAAATTTCCACCCACCCGCGTTCCCCAAAGTCTTACGAGAAAAATGGTACCTCACTTGTGTGGGTCGGCCTAGTGCCTGCGACAGGAAACGGCGCAAAACGCAACGTGGTCACACCTCAATTTCGCAGTGAAAAATGACCCTTTTTGGCAAAGTGCCTAGCTGTAGTTTTTGAACCCTACCTCTGCCGGCACCTAGGGAAACCTAGCAAACCTATACATTTTTGAAAACTAGACACCCAGGGGAATCCAGGATGGGGTGACTTGACTGCCTCCCACCAGGTTCTGTTACCCAGAATCCCTAGCAAACATAAACAAATGGCAAAAAAACCACATTTTCCCCACATTTCTGTGGTGGAAAGTTCTGGAATCTGCGTGGATCCACAAATTTCCACCCACCCCGCGTTCCCCAAAGTCTTACGAGAAAAATGGTACCTCACTTGTGTGGGTCGGCCTAGTGCCTGCGACAGGAAACGGCGCAAAACGCAACATGGTCACACCTCAATTTTGCAGTGAAAAATGACCCTTTTTTGGCAAAGTGCCTAGCTGTAGTTTTTGAACCCTACCTCTGCCGGCACCTAGGGAAACCTAGCAAACCTATACATTTTTGAAAACTAGATACCCAGGGGAATCCAGGATGGGGTGACTTGACTGCCTCCCACCAGGTTCTGTTACCCAGAATCCCTTGCAAACATAAAGAATTGTCCAAAAAACACATTTTCCCCACATTTCTGTGGTGGAAAGTTCTGGAATCTGCGTGGATCCACAAATTTCCACCCACCCCGCGTTCCCCAAAGTCTTACGAGAAAAATGGTACCTCACTTGTGTGGGTCGGCCTAGTGCCTGCGACAGGAAACGGTGCAAAACGCAACGTGGTCACACCTCAATTTCGCAGTGAAAAATGACCCTTTTTTGGCAAAGTGCCTAGCTGTAGTTTTTGAACCCTACCTCTGCCGGCACCTAGGGAAACCTAGCAAACCTATACATTTTTGAAAACTAGACACCCAGGGGAATCCAGGATGGGGTGACTTGACTGCCTCCCACCAGGTTCTGTTACCCAGAATCCCTTGCAAACATACAAAATTGTCAAAAAAACCACATTTTCCCCACATTTCTGTGGTGGAAAGTTCTGGAATCTGCGTGGATCCACAAATTTCCACCCACCCCGCGTTCCCCAAAGTCTTACGAGAAAAATGGTACCTCACTTGTGTGGGTTGGCCTAGTGCCTGCGACAGGAAACGGCGCAAAACGCAAAGTGGTCACACCTCAATTTCGCAGTGAAAAATGACCCTTTTTGGGCAAAGTGCCTAGCTTTAGTTTTTGAACCCTACCTCTGCCGGCACCTAGGGAAACCTAGCAAACCTATACATTTTTGAAAACTAGACACCCAGGGGAATCCAGGATGGGGTGACTTGACTGCCTCCCACCAGGTTCTGTTACCCAGAATCCCTTGCAAACATAAAAAATTGTCCAAAAACCACATTTTCCCCACATTTCTGTGGTGGAAAGTTCTGGAATCTGCGTGGATCCACAAATTTCCACCCACCCCGCGTTCCCCAAAGTCTTACGAGAAAAATGGTACCTCACTTGTGTGGGTCGGCCTAGTGCCTGCGACAGGAAACGGCGCAAAACGCAACGTGGTCACACCTCAATTTCGCAGTGAAAAATGACCCTTTTTGGGCAAAGTGCCTAGCTTTAGTTTTTGAACCCTACCTCTGCCGGCACCTAGGGAAGCCTAGCAAACCTATATATTTTTGAAAACTAGACACCCAGGGAATCCAGGATGGGGTGACTTGACTGCCTCCCACCAGGTTCTGTTACCCAGAATCCCTTGCAAACATAAAAAATTGTCAAAAAAACACATTTTCCCCACATTTCTGTGGTGGAAAGTTCTGGAATCTGTGTGGATCCACAAATTTCCGCCCACCCCGCGTTCCCCAAAGTCTTACGAGAAAAATGGTACCTCACTTGTGTGGGTCGGCCTAGTGCCTGCGACAGGAAACGGCGCAAAACGCAACGTGGTCACACCTCAATTTCGCAGTGAAAAATGACCCTTTTTGGCAAAGTGCCTAGCTGTAGTTTTTGAACCCTACCTCTGCCGGCACCTAGGGAAACCTAGCAAACCTATACATTTTTGAAAACTAGACACCCAGGGGAATCCAGGATGGGGTGACTTGACTGCCTCCCACCAGGTTCTGTTACCCAGAATCCCTTGCAAACATAAAAATTGTCTAAAAACCACATTTTCCCCACATTTCTGTGGTGGAAAGTTCTGGAATCTGCGTGGATCCACAAATTTCTACCCACCCCGCGTTCCCCAAAGTCTTACGAGAAAAATGGTACCTCACTTGTGTGGGTCGGCCTAGTGCCTGCGACAGGAAATGGCGCAAAACACAACGTGGTCACACCTCAATTTCGCAGTGAAAAATGACCCTTTTTGGCAAAGTGCCTAGCTGTAGTTTGTGAACCCTAGCTCTGCCGGCACCTAGGGAAACCTACCAAACACACACATTTCTGAAAAGTAGACACCCGGGGGCTTCCAGGGAGGTATGGCTTGCGTGGATCCCCCAACGTTTCCTTACGCAGAATCCCCTGCAAACCTCAATTTTAGCTGAACAAATCACTTTTTTCACACATTTTTGTGTGGTAAAGTGTGGCATCACTGGCCTCACACAAATTTCCTACCACCCAGCGTTCCCCCAGGTCTCCCGATAAAAATGGTGCCTCACTTGTGTGGGAGGCCCAAGTACCCGTGACAGGCAAGGTCCCACAACATAGTGAGGCGACCTCAAAATTGCCTATCTCAAAACCACCTGGTTTTGCAAGGGGGGTCACCTGGGTTTTTGGCCCTGTGCTCGGCGGCCATCTAGGGAAACCTACCAAACCCACACATTTCTGAAAAGTAGACACCTGGGGGCTTCCAGGGAGGTATGGCTTGCGTGGATCCCCCAACGTTTCCTTACCCAGAATCCCTTGCAAACCTCAATTTTAGCTGAAAAAATCACTTTTTTCACACATTTGTGTGTGGAAAGTGTGGCATCACTGGCCTCACACAAATTTCCTACCACCCAGCGTTCCCCCAGGTCTCACGATAAAAATGGTGCCTCACTTGTGTGGGAGGCCCAAGTACCCGCGACAGGCAAGGGCCCACAACGTAGTGAGGCGACCTCAAAATGGCCTTTCACAAAACCACCTGGTTTTGCAAGGGGGGTCACCTGGGTTTTTGGCCCCGTTCTCAGCGGCCATCTAGGGAAACCTACCAAACCCACACATTTCTGAAAATTAGACACCCGGGGCTTCCAGGGAGGTATGGCTTGCGTGGATCCCCCAACGTTTCCTTACCCAGAATCCCCTGCAAACCTCAATTTTAGCTGAAAAAATCACTTTTTCACACATTTTTGTGTGGGAAAGTGTGGCATCACTGGCCTCACACAAATTTCCTACCACCCAGCGTTCCCCCAGGTCTCCCGATAAAAATGGTGCCTCACTTGTGTGGGAGGCCCAAGTACCCGTGACAGACAAGGGCCCACAACGTGGTGAGGCGACCTCAAAATTGCCTATCTCAAAACCACCTGGTTTTGCAAGGGGGTCACCTGGGTTTTGGCCCCGTGCTCGGCGGCCATCTAGGAAACCTACCAAACCCACACATTTCTGAAAAGTAGACACCCGGGGGCTTCCAGGGAGGTATGGCTTGCGTGGATCCCCCAACGTTTCCTTACCCAGAATCCCCTGCAAACCTCAATTTTAGCAGAAAAAATCACTTTTTCACACATTTTTGTGTGGGAAAGTGTGGCATCACTGGCCTCACACAAATTTCCTACCACCCAGCGTTCCCCCAGGTCTCCCGATAAAAATGGTGCCTCACTTGTGTGGGAGGCCCAAGTACCCGCGACAGGCAAGGGCCCACAACGTAGTGAGGCGACCTCAAAATGGCCTTTCACAAAACCACCTGGTTTTGCAAGGGAGTCACCTGGGTTTTGGCCCGTGCTCAGCGGCCATCTAGGAAACCTACTAAACCCACACATTTCTGAAAAGTAGACACCTGGGGGCTTCCAGGAGGTATGGCTTGCGTGGATCTCCCAACGTTTCCTTACCCAGAATCCCCTGCAAACCTCAATTTTAGCTGAAAAAATCACTTTTTCACACATTTTTGTGTGGGAAAGTGTGGCATCACTGGCCTCACACAAATTTCCTACCACCCAGCGTTCCCCAGGTCTCCCGATAAAAATGGTGCCTCACTTGTGTGGGAGGCCCAGTACCCGCGACAGGCAAGGGCCCACAACGTAGTGAGGCGACCTCAAATTGCCTATCTCAAACCACCTGGTTTTGCAAGGTCACCTGGGTTTGGCCCCGTGCTCGGCGGCCATCTAGGGAAACCTACCAAACCCACACATTTCTGAAAAGTAGACACTCGGGGCTTCCAGGGAGGTATGGCTGCAGTGGATCCCCAACGTTTCCTTACCAGAATCTCTGCAAACCTCAATTTTAGCTGAAAAATCACTTTTTCACACATTTTGTGTGGGAAAGTGTGGCATCACTGGCCTCACACAAATTTCCTACCACCCAGCGTTCTCCAGGTCTCCGATAAAAATGGTGCCTCACTGCGTGGGAGGCCCAAGTACTCGCGACATGCAAGGACACAAAACGTTTTGAGGCAACATCAACATTGCCTATCAAAAATGTTTTGGGCCCTTGCCTGTCGCGGGTACTTGGGCCTCCCACACAAGTGAAGCACCATTTTTATCGGGAGACCTGGGGGAACGCTGGGTGGTAGGAAATTTGTGTGAGGCCAGTGATGCCACACTTTCCCACACAAAAATGTGTGAAAAAGTGATTTTTTCAGCTAAAAGTGAGGTTTGCAGGGGATTCTGGGTAAGGAAACGTTGGGGGATCCACGCAAGCCATACCTCCCTGGAAGCCCCCGGGTGTCTACTTTTCAGAAATGTGTGGGTTTGGTAGGTTTCCTAGATGGCCGCCGAGCACTGGGCCCAAAACCCAGGTGACTCCGCCTTGCAAAACCAGGTGGTTTTGAGATAGGCCATTTTGAGGTCGCCTCACTACGTTGTGGGCCCTTGCCTGTCGCGGGTACTTGGGCCTCCCACACAAGTGAGGCACCATTTTTATCGGGAGACCTGGGGGAACGCTGGGTGGTAGGAAATTTGTGTGAGGCCAGTGATGCCACACTTTCCCACACAAAAATGTGTGAAAAAAGTGATTTTTTCAGCTAAAAGTGAGGTTTGCAGGGGATTCTGGGTAAGGAAACATTGGGGATCCACGCAAGCCATACCTCCCTGGAAGCCCCCGGGTGTCTACTTTTCAGAAATGTGTGGGTTTGGTAGGTTTCCTATGTGGCCGCCGAGCCCCGGGCCAAAACCCAGGTGACCCCCTTGCAAAACCAGGTCATTTTGAGATAAAGTGTTGTTTATTTCTGCAGCGTGAAAATTTTGGCACAATATTGCAAGGAAAATGTGACAGACATTTTGAGGTTTGCAGGACATTGTGGGTACCATAACTTGTTGGGATCCACAAGAGAGATATCACCATGTACTCCCATGGGTGTTTCGTTTACGACAATATCTACAGTTGGTAGGTTATTCTTAGACGGAATGTACACCTTGGCAGACAGACTAAAAAGACAAAGATTACTGCACAGCCATCTATTCCTCAAGCACACACACATACTGGTTGGATTTGGCACGAGGGCAAGTGATGGTTCAGTATATACAATTTTATTAACAAGAGATTTCACAAAAATGAAATGCACTGTCAATAATTGAAAGGACAAAAACGGAACCAGTGACTCGCAGCTCGTGAGCTGTAAAGCCACGTCAAGGCCCCAACCGCTTTACAGGCCATTCACACACCTTTCATACGTGATACACACAAGACCATTCACACCCCCAGGCACGAAACAAACACATTACAACATTCACAAAAAGGGACAAGGTACACCCTGCTTGAGAAAGACAAAAAAAATATTACTGCACAGCCATCTAATCCTCAAGCACACACACACATACTGGTTGGATTTGGCACGAGGGTGAGTGATGGTTCAGTATATACAATTGTATTAACAAGTGATTTCACAAAAATGAAATGCACTGTTAATAATTGAAAGGACGAGAAACTGAACCATTGACTCACAGCTCGTGAGCTGTAAAGCCACGACAAGGCACCAACCTCTTTACAGGCCATTCATACACCTTTCATACGTGTGACAAATACAAAACCATTCACACCACCAGCCGCGGGCCCATCACATTACAACACTCACACCAGCAGACAGCGCCATTCAAGGGCCCATCACTTTCACACGCCCACATTCCTAACACAGCAACCACACAAGCTGATGGATTGCGTGGAGTGTCGCTCGGCTAGCAGTGTGTGTAGTGACCAGCAGCAAGTCACTACTCACACACTGCCAGCCGAGCGCCAGTCCACGCACACCGCCAGCCAAGCGCCACTCCACGCACACCGCCAGCCAAGCGCCACTCCACGCACACCACCAGCCTAGCGCCACTCCACGCACACCGCCAGCCTAGCGCCACTCCACGCACACCGCCAGCCTAGCACCACTCCACGCACACCGCCAGCCTAGCGCCACTCCACGCACACCGCCAGCCAAGCACCACTCCACGCACACCGCCAGCCAAGAGCCACTCCCCGCACACCGCCAGCCAAGCGCCACTCCACGCACACCGCCAGCCAAGCACCAGCCTACACACACCACCATCACATTTAGGATTTTTTTATACAAAAAGAAAACACAAACAAATTGCAAATAGATACAAATCTACTAACACAAAATCAGAAACATTGCACTAATGCCAACCTTGAAACAGAACAACAATTCTTAAACATTACAGACCAGGCAGTTCACTTTACCACTCATGGTTGCTCCCAATAATTCTTTTGCTTGTGGTACGCTCTATAACAAGCAGGCACACACAGCCCAGGGTTAGAAGGACACTCAGGGCAGTACATACGAGTCTCCTTCCGCGTACCTCTTCGCCAACAGACTCTACATCTCCTAGTGGGAAAGTCTTTTGAGAGTGTAGGAGGAATGTGATCAGGAAAGTGGCGATCTTTCAATCGAGCCACATCCTCCACCACTCCAACTCTAGGAACACTTGCCTGTTCCACAACAACAAGGCTGCCTATGACAGACTCCTGAAACTGAACAAAAGTCAACTTTGACGCAGGAGAACACTCCTTGAACACAACAAAAGCATTGAAAGTTGCTAAATTGAAGAGATGGATGGCCAACTTCTTATACCAAATGTAAGACTTACGAATAGCAGTGTAAGGTTCCAACCTCTGATCTACTCTATCAACACCACCCATGTGCTTATTGTAGTCTAAAATGCACACAGGTTTGCGCACTTCAGCAATCTGACCCCAAACAGCCACAGGTGAAGTACTCTCATCATGGATGGTAGTCAGCATGTACACATCCCTCCTGTCCACAAATTTCACAGCTAGCAGTTCCTCACTACGCAAGGCACTGCACTGTCCCCTCTGAAGTTTTTTGCAAACAAGCTCTTTTGGATAACCTTTACGGTTAGAGCGGATTGTGCCACAAGCAAAAGTGTCCACTTTGAACAATTCCTTAAACAATTGCACAGCAGTGTAGAAGTTATCAAGGTACAAATGGTGGCCTCTGTTAAACAGTCCTCTAGCAAGTTCCCACACAATTTTCTCTGAAACTCCTACTAAAGTGGACGGACAACCAGGGGGTCAATAGTGGAATCCCTACCAGTGTACACACGCAAATTAAAAACATATCCTGTCCTACTCTCAGACAACATATACAGCTTAATTCCATAGCGTGCCCTCTTGCTAGGAATGTACTGCCTAAAAACCAAACGGCCCTTGAACAGCACCAAAGACTCATCAATAGATATTTCTTTCCCTGGAGTATAGATCTCTGAAAATCGATCTACAAAGTGATCAAGAACAGGCCGAATCTTAAAAAGACGGTCACATTCAGGGTGATCTCGTGGCAACGCCAAACCATTATCAACAAAATGCAGCATCCGAAGCAAAAGTAAATACCGATCACGAGTCATAACTGCAGGAAATATGGCCGTTGCCATCAAGGGACTGGTAGACCAATATGAACCCATGGACGGCTTCCTTATCAAACCCATCAAAAAAGTCAAACCCAAAAACTTCTTCATCTCTTCCAGATTTGTGGGACTCCACCGGGTAGCTCTAGAATGGGGCCTAAGTCTGGCACTGTTGTCCCTCAAAAACTGTTCAGCATACAAATTAGTCTGCTCAACAATCTCACCCAAAAATACATCATCCATAAACAACTGAAAATACTGTATAGGCAAATAATGTTCACAATCCACTCTACACCCTGCATAACCACTAAAGGCAGGCAACACCGGCTGCACCATGTTTGGATCAACCCAGAGTCCAGCACTTCCAGTAGGAAGCCTAGCAGCCCCAGGCTGCAATCCAGATGCCTCTTGCACCATCGGCACAGTAGTATCCTCCTCTAAATCAGGCACTTCATCTGCACTGAGAGTACCTTCATCATCCGATGATTCCATGTGGAGAGAAAACTCACTGCCTGAATCTTCCCTCCCTCCTCTCCCTCAGACGCACTGTCAGTCTCATAATCCTGCTCAGAGGAAGATTCAAGAAGCAAACCAACCACCTGCTGAGCAGTAATTCTACGGCTAGCCATAATGCTTACTAATAAAGGTTACTTGTCAAACAAGTCAACAACAACAAACCCTTTGTAAAAAAAAAGAAATAAACAAAATGTAGCTTTATCACAAAGACCTATATACTCCAACACTATACCACTCACGTGACAGAAGCAGCTAGACTCACCACCACCTACTCTGCACAGACACAGTAAGGATCAACAATATCCCACTAAAAAAGAAGAAGAAAAAAATTACACATAAGACAATGCAAAACATCGCAAAGAATTTCATGCTCTGAACACTAACAAATATGCTGCCATTATGGCACCACTTACAAAAAAATTCATTCATGCATGACAATAATACTCATTTGGAGTACACACAACAAAAATATTTTTCTTACCAAATAAATGCAATTACGCAAAACTGCAGAACCACAACTGCCGAAACCGCAAACAGGAATCAAAAGCTTTACACTAGAATAAAAAGGAGAAAAAAAAACATTACAATCACATATGCAAATAATGCACCAGTCCACACACAATCCACCAGCCAAGCTAAGGGGTAGGTGGGCCTAACAGTATAAATAAAATATTCACACCCGTAAAAGGGGAGCAACCCTTGCCCTTTTGGCCACTCCCCAACACAAAAATAAAAAAAACCCTGGTGCCTAGTGGGCATTCCTGCTGCACGATCACATGATCGTGCAGCAGGAATGCACAAAAGAGGCATCGGGGAAAGGAAAACCCTTTCCTTTCCCTCGATGCCTCTTTTGATACAAACCCCCCTCCCCGAGCCAAACCTCACCTGATTTCCCGACGCGCTGGAAGCAAATGGCTTCCAGCGCGTCGGGAAGAAAGGGAAACCCTCAATGATGTCAGCGCACCTCCGCGCTGACGTCATTGATGGGGCGGGGGGAGGCAGGGGAAGCCCTTCCCCTGCCTCCCCCAAAAAAACCTAACGATCGGATTCCCACGGGGAGCGCCAGCGCTTCCCCGTGGGTGGTCTTATGACGAGCTGGACTCGTCATGAGCACACGAGCACTGTGTGCCATGACGAGTCCAGCTCGTCATAAGCACCGAAGGGGATAAAGGGTCAGAGCAGGATCTCAGCGGCAGACGAGGAGAAGGAACCTCCTGGTCACAGGAACTACACGAGCATTGCGCTCGAGAAATTCAAGGATGCAAAGACCTCCATCAAGGATTACAGCTAACTTTTCAGGGTGTAAATGGAGAGAAGGCACATCTCCACGCTCACGAATTCTACACGAGAATTGCGCTCGAGAAAATGAAGGATGCAAAGACCTCCATCAAGGATTACAGCTAACTTTTCACGTTGGAAATGGAGAGAAGGCACATCTGCCCTGCATATTTATCCACGAAGATGCCACCGTTTTGTGCAATACCTCTACTCAACTGGAGTACTTTCTACTGGCTAATCAGTAAGTGCTACCTCGTTGGGTAAATGTATAGTGCCTTTCCTACACTACAGCTGCGTAAAGGACCAGAAGAATTGTCTCCAGTGACCTGTGTGTCTGTAACTTTGCCACCGCGCCGAAAGCGCCGGGGTCCTTTGAGTAAGCTGTCCATCATAGTGGGGAAAGGGCGGGCATACGTTGCATACCGCTAGTGTATGTGTGGCGGGGCCAAACGAGCGGGGCTTCTAGGCCCGTTCACATGCCTCTTGTTTATAAAGGGTCAGAGCAGGATCTCAGCGGCAGACGAGGAGAAGGAACCTCCTGGTCACAGGAACTACATGAGCATTGCGCTCGAGAAATTCAAGGATGCAAAGACCTCCATCAAGGATTACAGCTAACTTTTCAGGGTGTAAATGGAGAGAAGGCACATCTCCACGCTCACGAATTCTACACGAGAATTGCGCTCGAGAAAATGAAGGATGCAAAGACCTCCATCAAGGATTACAGCTAACTTTTCACGTTGGAAATGGAGAGAAGGCACATCTGCCCTGCATATTTATCCACGAAGATGCCACCGTTTTGTGCAATACCTCTACTCAACTGGAGTACTTTCTACTGGCTAATCAGTAAGTGCTACCTCGTTGGGTAAATGTATAGTGCCTTTCCTACACTACAGCTGCGTAAAGGACCAGAAGAATTGTCTCCAGTGACCTGTGTGTCTGTAACTTTGCCACCGCGCCGAAAGCGCCGGGGTCCTTTGAGTAAGCTGTCCATCATAGTGGGGAAAGGGCGGGCATACGTTGCATACCGCTAGTGTATGTGTGGCGGGGCCAAACGAGCGGGGCTTCTAGGCCCGTTCACATGCCTCTTGTTTATAAAGGGTCAGAGCAGGATCTCAGCGGCAGACGAGGAGAAGGAACCTCCTGGTCACAGGAACTACACGAGCATTGCGCTCGAGAAATTCAAGGATGCAAAGACCTCCATCAAGGATTACAGCTAACTTTTCAGGGTGTAAATGGAGAGAAGGCACATCTCCACGCTCACGAATTCTACACGAGAATTGCGCTCGAGAAAATGAAGGATGCAAAGACCTCCATCAAGGATTACAGCTAACTTTTCACGTTGGAAATGGAGAGAAGGCACATCTGCCCTGCATATTTATCCACGAAGATGCCACCGTTTTGTGCAATACCTCTACTCAACTGGAGTACTTTCTACTGGCTAATCAGTAAGTGCTACCTCGTTGGGTAAATGTATAGTGCCTTTCCTACACTACAGCTGCGTAAAGGACCAGAACAATTGTCTCCAGTGACCTGTGTGTCTGTAACTTTGCCACCGCGCCGAAAGCACCGGGATCCTTTGAGTAAGCTGTCCATCATAGTGGGGAAAGGGCGGGCATACGTTGCATACCGCTAGTGTATGTGTGGCGGGGCCAAACGAGCGGGGCTTCTAGGCCCGTTCACATGCCTCTTGTTTATAAAGGGTCAGAGCAGGATCGCAGCGGCAGACGAGGAGAAGGAACCTCCTGGTCACAGGAACTACACGAGCATTGCGCTCGAGAAATTCAAGGATGCAAAGACCTCCATCAAGTATTACAGCTAACTTTTCAGGGTGTAAATGGAGAGAAGGCACATCTCCACGCTCACGAATTCTGCAGGAGAATTGCGCCCTCCCTCCTCTCGTAGGCATTCCTGCTGCACGATCACATGATCGTGCAGCAGGAATGCACAAAAGAGGCATCGTGGGAAAGGAAAACCCTTTCCTTTCCCTCGATGTCTCTTTTCGAATCAAACCCCCTCCCCCGAGCCAAAACTCACCTTATTGCCGACGCGCTGGAAGCAAATGGCTTCCAGCGCGTCGGGGAAGAAAGGGAAACCCTCAATGATGTCAGCGCGACTCGCGCGCTGACGTCATTGATGGGGAGGGTGGGGGGCGGGGAGGCAGGGGAAGTCCTTCCCCTGCCTTCCCCCAAAAACCCGACGATCGGATTCCCACGGGGGAGCGCCAGCGCTTCCCCCGTGGGTGGTCTTATGACGAGCTGGACTCGTCATGAGCACACGAGCACTGTGTGCCATGACGAGTCCAGCTCGTCATAAGCACCGAAGGGGTTAATCATAAATGTTCCTCAAAATCTCAACCTCATTTTCCACCGCTTTCACTTTATTCAAACGGTTTGTCCGTAAAATTATGAACAGTATACAGCTAGATTGGGCAGCCTGGACCAGAAAGAAGTGATGCAACACAAAATCATATCTAGACAGCAGCATTATTTCTAATTTCCAATATGCATCTTGACAACATGATTTTTATTCTCCAATTTGCATCAATATAACAACGTTATTTATTTGTGCTGCGTGCTTGCGCTGGAATAAGACGTGTTTTCAGAGGAAAGCTCTGTCACCTAGAAAAGAAAAATACATATATATAAATTTCAGTTAGGGTTAATGAAACAGAAAAAAAAACTTTTACATTTTTAGGTAACTTGAACCAAAAAATTAGCTAATCATGTTCCAAACAGCTGTGGTGCACTGAACAATTACTTTTTTTTTGTAGTTTATGGAGTTTTATATAGCGCAAACTTGACCCGAAGGTATCGGGTATCAGTGCGCTTTACATAGCACCAGTTGCGTTACATGAGGACACATTCATTTTTGTTAGGCACAGGGAGATTAAGTGATTTGCCCAGAATCACAGGATGTTCAGCATCATTGCCGAGACTCGAACCCAGTTCCCCAGATTCGAGGTCGACCGCCCTAGCCGTTAGGCCAACTCCTCTTCTCTTATATTACCTGTATTTCAAGACATACAAGTGCTAGTGACTAATTTGGCTTTTGGTACACCTCCTGTACCAGTGTTAAGATTTTTCCTGGATTATTATTATCATTATAGAGTGCTCCGTCGCACAATGCTCACATTAGGACCAAGCTTTATATTACTGGAGTGTAGACACGGCGAAACAGAGCTGACAGGAACTTCCCTGCCTTACCAAGTTCACCAGGTCCAGGCCTGACTAACTGCTCTAGGCCCGGTTTTACTTTCCAATCCAGGACTCGTAGTCCTTGTTTAGCTGTATAAAATCAGGAAAATAAGTCCTAGAGTCCAAAGAAACAAACAGCCTGGACTGGATTAGCTGCTCAATTCTGAACCAGGGATTCTTGGTAGCTATGAATAGCTGTAGCAGGGTGAGGAGGGCCTGAGAAGTTTTGGAGGGACTTAGATACCCGTTTTCAGGCTTCAGCAGCTTGTCTTTCTAATCTCAAAAAGTTCTAAAGACCACAGACATTTGCACTGATGCAAATAAAACAATACAGGGCAAATTTGTGCTTCTTTTCTGCATATCTAGACATGGGGCAAACTGATCCACACTATTTTCTAGTAATGAATGCAAAGATTATAACAAGTTTTCAAATGTAAAATATGGGAGTATATTATTTTGTTTTTTATTGCAAGATTATCAAAAATAGTGCAGGAATAGTTTGTTTTTTCAAAAAAGGCCATTTATGTATTAAGATCAACTAAGCTTTCTATAACACTTTAAAATGATGTATAACAATACATATAATAAATATGGTTCCACAATGCATCTGTAATATGGATACTGCATCAACATGCAATGGCAAAGCCAATAAGTCTGGCTATAAAGTGGTAAGATGGGAAAAGAACAGGGGCACCAGGTTCTGGCAGGTAAGAACTGTGGTTTAAAGACAAGCCAGCCAGACAGGACTAGGAAGGATAGACAAGATGTCAGTGTGGTGAGCGCAAGTGAATTACAAGATAGTCATGGAGCCGCCTTAGTTTACAGATTGGAGAAAACAGCTACGGATGAGGAGCAGCAGATGGCGTGAGGTTGGTTCTTAGACACCAATTCCTGAAGGACAACAACAGAGTATGCAGGTGGAGCCAAATAAATACTGAACCATACGGTTCACATCTATCCACTGATATTCTCTGTCTCTTACCCTTTCTCTCCCAGAACGATGATAGATGTGGTTGATAGTTGTAGGGCTGCACTTCTAAAATATTCCAGATGTTCCATGCCACAGTTAGTGCTGCAAAGAAACAAGAAATAGCATTAGTGAAAATCTCAAAGTATTGTGTCACTCTCCACACACACATCCCCTCTCTGCACACCACAAAATATCCCTCTTTTCATCACTCTGCTGTCCCCCTACCTTGCTCTGCCTAAACTGTAGAAGCATTATAGACTCCCATTGTCATGCTGCTTCCAGTGTCCACTTTACACTGTATGAAGTGCGGTACATTCCAGAATCCACTTTAGATTGTGTGGCTTGAGCTAAACTTTCACAATGCAAGCTGAGTTTGTACAACATGAGCATTCCTATGAATGCCTCACTTGGGAGGTCAGCAGATGAAAATTAAAGTGATTAAAAATCCAATTTCTGGACAAGCTTCACCACCCAAGTAAAAGCTCATAAGTTTACGCACTTATGAATCGTAGAATGGGATTCATCCTTACGGGCAAAGAAAGCATCACTCTGAGGCAGCTGTATAGGATATTTAAACCTCTATATTATTTTTACCCTTCATAAATTATCATTCTGGTGCATCGGCATTATTTTGCTCAAAATTCATAGCAATTACACAGACAAGGAAAATTAACTCAGTATTACGGCACCTAATAATGCGCCACACACTTGCACAAAATGAAACAGCAAAAGCTAACAACCTTTCCTAAGATTTAAAACTAATAAGGAATGTATTTTCTTATGAGAACAAATCTGAATTTTATCATTACTGTGGAACAGAAATCGCACGAGTGAATATCGGGACCGTCTTGTGTGATTCAGTTAACCAATGTTGATCCTTCTCAACCACTTCCGATTCTGACTTCAGTCTGTTTCACACTTCAGTGACCACTCCAGTGCAATGGTCTGAATTCTTCTACCCTGAGAGGTCACATGAGGAGTACCAGAGCATCTTTCCTATACCTCACTTTAATAATTACCTGAAGCCCCCCACGGGCCTCCTAATAAACCACAACCTTCCCTCCCACTCCTAAGATGATAGCACGTAGATTTACCTGTGGGTCACAGAAAACAATCCACCAATGTGACCGAAGACCTCAAAGCAACAGAGATGTGGATGAGTCAGAGCAGCCTGAAGCTCACTGGATTAACAACAGAAATCCTGGTGCTGCGGCACCACACATCCCTTAAAAATAATGTCACTCTGCCACATCTTGGTGACACTGTTCCATCACAACCAAAGGCAGGAACCTTTTCATGATTTAGTCACAGACCCTCTTAACTGACAGAAGCGATGGTCAATACCACCTTCTCCCAAAAAAAGCTCCTCAAAATCCTGTCCATATCACAACAAATCACCTCTCCCCGGTGGTAGGGACACTAGCAAATGTGAGTACAGCAATGCCCTGTATATCACTCAAATCTCCTCCTACCAGACTAAAAGACTATGAAAACCTCAAACACGGTCATTCACCTTTCTTTTCTTCATACAAAAGCCCCGACCAATCACGCGTAAATAAAAAAGTCCCACTTTTCCTAAGCTTCAAACTGCCCTGAATGTTCAGCACTCTGATACCTGCAGCACAAAACCAAGCTCCACCAGCTGCCATCTAGGATTCAAAGCAGTCAACCTTCGAGCAGTGGGATGAGGGGCAAATGGCTGGGCATAGTTCCCAGTCCCAGCTAGGACAGTACAGAGTGCACAAACTGTGCCAGATCAACAGAAGTGGGCTACCATTTCTGAATATGGCTCTGTGCAGCGGGTGCCTTCTTCATGTTTAGTACTCTTGCCTAAACAGCTGGAGCCAACGGTAGAAACTGAGGTGAAGGCCCTCGCTTTGCAATATCCTCCCTCCACACTTGTACAGTCACTTACCAATACAATTAAAAACAATGTCAAAGTCATGCAGTAACTCTCATTCTGTATGAATCCATCATGTTGAGTGCTTAACTAAACAAAGAAACATACTTTTGTCAATAAGCAACGCGTGAAGTAGTTACATAAAGCAAGGTGAATGGAAGTGACATCGGTGTATGTTAAATGAAATAAGAATGTAGAGGCAGATGTATCAAGCCTTTGCACCAGTGCAAGTCACAAAAAGAAATGTGCATCAGTGCATAGTCCTGATAAGGTACTTTTGAGCGCAAAGATTTATTTGTGCTGGAAATTTGAATAAAAGTAAAGCAGAGTAGCTTTATGTGTGCCAAGGGGCATTCCATGAATGACACATGGGCATTCCTGTGAAACCACACATGGAGTTTGAGACAAAGTCCTATATACTATAAAGGTTAGAAAGGCCGATGCACCAAAAAATGATAGCCTCCCTCTGGCGGAGGCAACGTCGGTGAAAATACGTTTTTGGGTACAAAATGTTCAGTCTTTGCTTGTGCGTACAGAAGACATACAAAGTGGGAAAGTTTAAAAAACATGTCTCAACAAAGCATTTTTACTGAAAGGGTTTCTTTCTAGTACAAAACATATTCTAGAGTTACACAACATCTTCGCACTTTGGTGCACACGTCTGTGCTTGGAGCTAGACATACTTAAGAAGAACCAGCGCTTGGGAAGAGAGCAGCAGTGCCAAATCTTTATAGATATTGTACTGTCCACTCTCTTCCTTTCCCACAATGCAGCACAGCAACCATGCTTGCTGCACTGCACCGCGTGAATAGTAAGTTTGCCCCTAAAAGCTAGATGGTGTCTTCAGTGTTGCATAGGAAAATTACTTTAAAGATATGGTAGATCATTTAGGGGAAGCAGGGTATAAAAGATTACAGTAGATGTGAAGAGGATTCCTTTGCTAGAACATTATAACCGAGCACACAGTGGGGACAAAAGAAACAATGCTTCTCTTTTGTGTGCCGCCTGAGGTACGCAAGTCTGGCAACTGTAAAGATTTGAATAAAGTATCAGACAAGACCACACTCAGAACAGAATCCTCTATGTCCATCAGCCTGTAGTTCCCATGTTGTCACATTATTGCCTATCAGAATATCAACATACACATATATTGGGACCAAAACGCCTGTTTTGACGCTGTCAAAGGAATGTAAATGTATGATGAAAAATCTGGTTTAGTTTGGTGTATCTGTTTCCTGTGCACAGGGCTGATGCTTTTTGGCGAAATAAGAAAGCCTTAGGGCGGTGCTTACAATAAAGCCTGAAAGTTGTATTTTTGGTGTGTATGGGGAGAGATCAAGCACAATTATCCATTGCTATCAGTGCTGAAAACTCAGACACTGTTTCTTTCTGTGCAGAGACCAATAAGAAAGTTGTGGTGGTTAAGAAAAGAGAAGTATTGGAGAGGGGCAAGAAGTGAAACACAAAAGCAACCTTGGAAAAGATATTGGGAAAGACAGATGGTTTCTGGCAACTTAAATCATACCTTAAGGATGAAGCAACCAGGCTGTGCTCAGAAGGATGAAGAAGACATCTATGTGGTGATTGTAGGTGGTTGAGATGTTGGACCAACAAGGTATAACCTGGTCGTCAGGATTTTGGATCTGATAAATTTTCTACAGGAGGAAGGCTAGCAGGACAAGCAGAGTGTTTTTCCGTAAACTTAAAAGGTATGACAGCAATGAGTAAGAAAACAAACAAACGAAGAAGTATAAATTGGATTTTTATGTAATGTACATGTATTTTTACTTTACATTGTATCATCTTCTCACCTACGCAAACAAGGATTTAGAGTGAAGAAGTTGTAAACTATCTTTAACAACGGTCCTAACCATTTTTGCCAGCTTTACCGCCTGGCGAGTGGTACTGGAGGAGGGATAGATTAGAGGTTGGTCAGTTTTAGCTAAGGAGGGACAGCAAGGAATGAGGTATTAAGGCAGATTCAGAGGAGGCCAATGATAGAGGACTAAGTAGCATGCATGGAGAACAAAGGAAAGACTCAAACACTTGGTTCAATACATGGCTCATCCCCCTCCAAAGGATGCCTGCTCTCACTCATGCTCTCAATCTTGTTTGTGTATGGTAAGAGGGCTTTGCATGGTCTATCCCTTCCAAAGGATGCCTGCTCTCACTCATGCTCTAATTCTTTCCTGTGTATGGTAGGAGGGCTTTGCATGGTCTATCTCCCTCCAAAGGATGCCTGCTCTCACTGATGCTCTCATTCTTGCCTGTGTATGGTCGGAGGGCTTTGCATGGTCTATCTCCCTCCAAAGGATGCCTGCTCTCACTGATGCTCTCAGTCTTGCCTGTGTATGGTAGGAGGGCTTTGCCTGGTCTATCCCTCTCCAAAGGATGCCTGCTCTCACTCATGCTCTCATTCTTTCCTGTGTATGGTAGGAGGGCTTTACGTGGTCTATCCCCCTCCAAAGGATGCCTGCTCTCACTCATGCTCTCATTCTTTCCTGTGTATGGTAAGAGGGCTTTGCATGGTCTATCCCCTTCCAAAGGATGCCTGCTCTTACTCACACTGTCAAACATGCCTGTATACCGTAGGAGGGCTTTGCATGGTCTATCCCCCTCCAAAGGATGCCTGCACTCACTCACGCTCTCAATCTTGCCTGTGTATGATAAGAGGGCTTTGCGTGGTCTATCCCCCTCCAAAGGATGCCTGCTCTCACTCATGCTCTCAATCTTGCCTGTGTATGGTAAGAGGGCTTTGCGTGGTCTATCCCCCTCCAAAGGATACCTGCTCTCACTCATGCTCTCAATCTTGCCTGTATATGGTAGGGGTCTTGCCATCACAGAAGCACATTAGAAAGCTCCCAATCATTAAGCATTATGACATGGAACTTTGCTGGGATGCTGAAGGTTCTGAAAAGCTCATCAGCGATTACATTCCTAGAAGGGGCCAATCTAATTTGTGCCCAAGAAACATGGCCAACCGCACCCATTCCATTAGCAGGCTGTGCAGAATACTCTAAGCCAGCAACCAAATGCAATTTATTTGGGAGACCCTCCGGAGGCATCTCCATATACATCAAGCACGCCCTAAAACTACATTTCCCAGAGAAAAAGAACTTCTCTGACATGTTCCTAGCTAACACTCTTTAAAGGCCTCAAGACTGCGGTTGGCCCACTACCAATATTCCTAATCAACGTATACTATAATCCCCAAGGCCAGAGCTTCAAGGATAAGTTTACTCGGCTGATTACACAGATTGCAACCCTGCTTACACAATTTGCATCCATGGAACCCATCGTTCTTGGGGACTTCAACACGCACAATATAAGGGAACAGCCATCTGAGGGCAACCCCTCCGTGAGTACTGGGAGATTTAATGCCCTCCTTCGGACATACAACTTGGCAACTACTCATTCTTCATCTATAATGTCCAAGCCAGGGTTAATCCATGCACCTACTGACAACAACCAGACTACTATAGATTACATCTTATTAAGTGAGAGGCTATGGAAATACATGCTAAATTACGCAGTGCTCCCACGGAGCGAAAGCGACCTTGAAGCCTTACTGTTGCATTTAACAATCAGAGCGGAACATCGTCATATCCTATGCCCCATCGGAGTGACCAAGGGCAAATTAAATGGGGGCAGATGTCTATCAACAAATTTGACTTATGGAAATCGACATGGATTGGCTGGCAGTTCGGCTTAAACAAGTGGGGACTAATAGGAGAATGGGATAAACTTGCATATGAACTAGCTACGCTGCTCCGAGGAAGCACTACTCACATAACTACAAATAATCCAATACACACTCTGGGTCAAGTTCCAGTGATCAAGCAATGTGCTGAACAACTAAATACCAAACGAAGGGAGTATAAACAAACTGGATCGGAGACCGCAAAAAAGCAGCTGAAATTAGCAGGAAAGACCCACACGCAACTGGTTTGGAAATCAAAACGGGAATCCACAGAGGCAAAATGGTTAAAGATCTTCGCGCTGATGATGCCATGCAAGTCCCAAGAATTCTGGCAATATTTAAATAAATTAATCCACGGGACTTCCAGCAGAGAGAACTCACTCGACGCGGACACCTGGGCAGCTCATGTGAAATTCCAGTAGACCGTCGACCAGAAAGCCACTTCTTCAAATTGCCCCCTACCATACCATGGAGGCAAATGGATAACATCATTGCGGAGCCCACTGGAGTCCGGCCGACCTAACACTCTGAGGCGAGGCAGTAGTGCGTACTGTTCTAAAAAAGATTCGGCAAAATGGAGCGCCCAGCCCTAATGTGCTGCCCGGCTCCCTCTTCAGGGAGGACATAGACTTCTGGTCCTCCAAACTCTCACGGCTATATGCAGAATGCAGGCTTCTGGAGGATGTCCCAGATTCCTGGAGGGGCTCACTGCTGCAACCAATATTCAAAAAAGGGCAAAATTCCACCCTAAGAACTACCAAATGATTGCCCTGTTGGACATTGAGGGTAAGGCCTACGCGAGTATACTCTTCCAGGAACTAGCCAATTGGGTCCACATCGAAGGTCTCCTGCCATTTTACCAGACGGGGTTTAGACCAGGGGGCTCCACTGTAGATAACATCACAGCCTTGTCATACTTAGTCCAACAAGCGGTGGTCCATCGCTCCCCTATGCTCTTCACCTGCTTTATTGACTACTCAGCAGCCTTCGATGGGGTAGACCGCAGCATTCTTTGGCAGAAACTGGAACGGTGGAACATCAGCCCCTCACTACTACAAGCAATTAGATCGCTGTATACTCGAACCTGGGTAAGGGTCAAACTTTCCAGGGAGTCTGCCACAGAGAAAATTGCCACAGACTGGGGGCTAAAGCAGGGATGCATCCTGGCACCAATGCTTTTCAACTTGTACACCGCCGACATCGGCCGAGTACTGCACGGAGGGTCTCTAGCCACTCCTAAGATCGCCCACACAAAGATCCAGCTGATGCAATATGCCAATGACCTTGTTCTTCTAGACCACACCAAAATAGGCCTCCAAAAAGCACTCACCGCCCTCTCTGAATATAACGCCGAAAACAAGCTGGTCGCCAACCCGAGTAAGTCCAAAATAGTGATTTTGGCCACCACCCGAAGAAAAAATTTGCTAATTGGAAGCTGGGTCCCCTGATTTTGAACTGCGTACAAACCTATAACTATCTTGGGGCCTGGCTTAGTGAGATGGGCCGCCCTCGGGTTCATCTCCAAAAATTGCGGCAGAAAGGAAAAATGGTCACACATGCCCTCTGTAAACTATATGCCACCTTAGATAGCCCAACAACCATGGCTATTCAAAGAGTATGGAGGGCTAAACTACTACCGTCTCTCAATTACACGTAACAGGCATTTCCAGGAAGGTTTGCACAGGACTTGGAAAAAATACATTGCACAACATATAAAAAGATATTTCGCTTATATGCCTGCACTAAAAACACAATGATTCCCCTTGAATTTGACCTCAACCAACAAATATTAGAAGAGCTGGCCGCCTTGACATAATATTTCTATCTAACAACTGCGGCTCCGGATAACACCATGAAGGCCGCCATAAAATCCATCTTTCTACAACCAAGTAACCTGTCACACACCAAGGATGACACAAGGCTTGGATAAGGTTGGGGCCACAAATTTTATTGTTATAGGGCTGGTAAGGGTTCTGTCCTTTTCCGGTCCTGTGTCTTCTAAGGATTCGCCACGGGGTTCTTCTTGGGGTCTTTGCTTCGCCTTCTTGTGGGTCGTCCCCCTCGGGAAAACGGAGAGACAGTTATTGACACCTGTCGAACCCCTGTTCCTCTCGTTCCCGCCCTCGTTGTGCACAGGGGTGTTCAGTCTTATCTCCTTTAGCCTGTTAAAGGGGTGGGAGTGAGGGGAGCCCGTCCGTGAGGGAAGGTAAGAGAACCACGAGTTCTATTCTCACTCGTGACTCTCATGTGCCCGTAGCGCTGCCCTTTTCTTATGTCTCCTGCTCAGAGATGCCTACGCCTTCTATCGCGCTCCGCAGCCCCGTTTATATGGCTCTCTCCTTTTGCCTTCAGGAATGCCACACAGTAGGATATCCAGCTGTACCACCCCCCCTTTCTCCCTGCTGTCACTTGCCTGATACCGTGACCCGGCAACGGGGTCACGGCTGTCTGGTCCGTAGCGCCTTCCCGCAGGGGTTCTTCCCGGCTTTCTCCTTTTGGACTTTGGGCTGCTCCCTTCTGGTCGTGGGTGTCCGCTGCTGCTCTGCTCCCGTCCTCGGTGTCCGCTGCTCCTCTGCTCCCGTCCTCTGTGTCCGCTGCTCCTCTGCTCCCGTCCTCGGTGTCCGCTGCTCCTCTGCTCCCGTCCTCGGTGTCCGCTGCTCCTCTGCTTCCGTCCTCGGTGTCCGCTGCTCCTCTGCTCCCGTCCTCGGTGGTGAACGTACCCGCCTGTTCCGCTTCCCAGTTCGCCTTATCTGCTTCCGGATTGCGCTCGTTCCGTCCGATCGCCAGGTGTGTGTCCTCGTTGGTGCCCCCGGGGTCTCCTACCATCGCCCCGGCCACCGCAGCCCCGTTACATAACCCTTGGTCTGCCAGCCTCGCCACAGCCAAACATCTTCTGCAATTAGCGACAGAGAACTGGGATTCCAGCACAACCAACTACGCTGCCATTAAAATAACATTAAAAAAGCAACTATGTTTACGCTCTTACAGTCTGGACATGGTATCCCTGGCAACCAGAGACTTTCATGAAACCCAATGTCTCCCTCACATTCTGCTTAGTCACAAGCTCGTGGAGAGACAAGCATTACATCGGATTTTAGCAGCAAGACTACACCCGCTCCCCTTAAAAGAATGATATCCATTCTGGAAAGCACGGCTGGGCATGACAGAGTGTCATCTTTGCAATTACAAAAGAGAGTCCCTGGCACACATTTCATTTTGCTGTCCTGCCTTGCGGCAAGTCCGCAGTATAGACCTTAGACCTATTCTTCTTCAACTGGGCACCCGTACAGCAAAGGAGGCCGTCCAACAGCTCTATTCTTTGGACGTCGTGAAGTACATGGCCAACTTTGGGAAATTTGTATACCATACTCGCACACTACTGAAGGACAAGTTTTCACAGTCAGAGTGTGACGAACAGCCCGGGTGCCCCTAAACATCAGGGTCACCGCCCTGGATGTCCGGCCACTACTGAACAAGTGACTCATCACGGGGCTCTTCGAGCCTTAAGCCCATCCTGACGCTCTATGTTTTAAACAAAAAAAAACATTATGACTACATCATCCATGCATATATCACTTTGACGGTTCGGTCTCTAACATCACGAAGTCTCTTTTGTTTTTAAAAAAAAGACTGATTTTAACACTGTCCTTCAGTTTTTTGCTATAAGTTTTTAATGTTGTATATTGTCATGGTTTTAAGTAACCACACAAATAAAAGAATTCATTCAGTAATTCATTCATGCTCTCAATCTTGCCTGTATATGGTAGGAGAGCTTTGCATGGTCTATCCCTTCCAAAGGATGCCTGATCTCACTCATGCTCTCAATCTTACCTGTATATGGTAGGAGGGCTTTGCGTGGTCTATCCACCTCCAAAGGATGCCTGCTCTCACTCATGCTCTCAATCTTACCTGTATATCGTAGGAGGGCTTTGCATGGTCTATCCTCCTCCAACTGATGCCTGCTCCACTTGGGCTCTGGATCCTGCCTGTATATAGTTTAAGGGCCGTGCACTGTTTATTTTCCTCTCTGCCAGGCCAGGTTGATTGCTGTGAAAGACACTAAAAAAGTGCATCAAGCAACCTCTAGCGATACGATCAACAAAGTGATTGTTATAATGCTTGAATTAATCCCAGCCATTGGTAATTACTCTTACCTACATTCCAGTTCACTGATTTTTACTCACTGTGCCACTATAGACCAACCATATGCAACCAATTATATGCAAATCACTCTTGGTGCTCACTCCAGTAGGGGTGGTTCCACCCTGATCTGCTACGCCATATCGTTTCTGAATGAGTGCACATGCGACTCCGTAATGCTTTGCTGCCAGTGAGGTGCAGCAGGAGTCGTCTGGCACAGTGAGCACAGCACATAGTGTTCGGCCTTTGCGTGGGGTGCTAGTAATTACTGGGTATTATCCAGTATGGGTTCTTTCATTTACTGTAGAATTTGCACTGCCACTCTACAACTGCACTTCAATTGGATAATATTATTATTCACCTCATCTCAGCCACCGCTTGGAAGCCCTGCCTACCAATGCACTTACCCTCCCAGTCCTGGCAGCATAAGGTGGGGTCTGTGAAGGTCCCAAAAGAGGTCATCAGCAGTCGCGGCCGGTATTACTCACAGGTGGCGGGGCGGGGGGTCATGCGGGGAGGAGGGGGGGTTAATAATATAATAAAGAAAAAAACATACTTTTCCGCCAGCCGGGTCCCACGTTTTATCGGCACCAGTCCTGCTTGGTGCCTGCTCTTGCTCTCCTGCCTCCGGCAGGAACAGGATGCAGGCAGCATCCCTCCCCTCCCCTAAGCAATGGCAGCGTTGTGATTGGTGAGGACGCTGCCCAGCAAGGGTCTTACGGGGAGGCCATTTTCTCCATGTAGGCTGCATTGCAGCCTGCATGGAGAAAGCGCAAAGTGCTCATGACTGGTCTGGGCGGCCCCAGAGGGCCGACCAGTCATTGTGCCCTCAGGAGTGGGAACGCCACTCCTCCCCTGCTCATAGAGCAGCCCCGCCCACCCGCCCGCCCCAACCAACCCTTCTGTTCTGCTTTCTTGCAGTACGAGAAGCAGAAACATAAAATGGTAGTTATTACCATTTTATGTTTCTGCTTCTCGCACTGCGAGAAAGCAATGGGGTGGCGCTCCTCCGCCCTAGTGCAGGAGCCGCCCCAAAAACCAATTCTACTAACGGCAGACAAAATCCCTTGCCACAATGAGAAATTCCCTCATTAATTTTAACCCACTTTAGCACCCCTTGGTATTTTGCCGAAGCAGAAAGATGATCACAGATACTCCCGTACCATCAAGACAGTTTCTGGGAAGTCATAGGGGATAGATGATAAAAACCTTACCTGCACTATTTCCCTAGCATTGGTATCTTTCACAGACTCACATGCTTTGAGTATGCTCCATTGTCATACAAAGACCATGTACCATATGTAAAAAGGATATCCAAGTTTACTTTAGTAGCCCATCAAGGTCGCCCTAGGCAAGCAGCTAGATCACTGAAACCACAGAAGCCATTTTAGATTATATGAAGTACAGCAAATGAGCGAGAACTGTACAAAGCAAGCAGGCTGCATAAAATATATTTTTGTGTGCAAGAGTGCATGCCTGTGTGTGTGCGCGCACATACATGTGGGTCAGTATGTCCATGCATGTGCATCTGAGACTGCATGCATTTATGAAGAGCGTGTGAGTGTTGTGCCCACCATGGTAATTTGATAGCCCAGGCACAATGGTCCTAATTGTTAGCAGCTTGTGGGCATCTATCGGATGACACTGATTGATCATGTGTGATAAAATGTTGGTCCCCACTTAGTGGTGGAAATAATAGTCCTATTCTTACCCAATGGCTCTATAGAATAGACATACTAACAAGGTTAAAATAGAAATGTTTAGGAATATCCCAATATACATTCTTTGCCAGTCCATCTCAGTCACACTCTGGTTCTGTTGTCTACGGCACAGCCATCACACCCTGGCATTTCTCAATATGCCAAGAATGCCCAGCATTCTCTAAGGGCCATCACCTTGCCAGATATATGCACCAACATGGATGGCCACAACATGCCAGGATTTATTACTGTTGTCTCCGGCTGTTAGTAGTGGGTGAACTTTGTGCCATAAATGGCCACAAGATACCAAGAAGTATAACCATTATGTGAGGGCGCGTCATTTTACCATGGGTAGGCAATGTGAATCTTCTCATGAAATTAACAAGTTGCCAAGAATTATCATCATTCTACTCTGGCCACCATTTTACTGGGTGTGAATTGCAACATGCCATGGATGTCCCACGAGTTGCCAGGTATTACCACCATTAAGAGGGGACCAGCATTTATTCACACATGATCAATAAGTGTCATCCTATAGATGCCCACAAGCTGATAACAATTAGGACCACTGTGCCTCGGCTAGCAATCTACCAGGGCGGGCAGTGGGCACAACACTCACACACTCCTCATACATGCATACAGAGTTTGAGCTACACATGCATGCACGTTCCAACACACATGTAGTTGCACATACACACAGACATGCACTCACACACAAAAATACAAAATCAATTTCTTAATAAAAAATTACTTCCCACTGGGTGCTCTTATCATGACTCTTGCTTCTGCTCCAGACTTACCTCCCTTGTGGTTAGAAAGCTGAAAGGATAAAATGAATAGAGACTGCCTGGGGCATCAAACAGGAGTGCCTGTTGATTGAAAGGAGGAGGGAGAAGGGAATAAGTGGGTGTTCCTACGGGGGAGTAAAGGAGAAAATGGCAGTGGCTGTGGGCCCAGCATGAGACCCAGTAGGAAAGACTCATGTGGCAGGGGAGAAGCTCTGGCAAATGTTCCCTTCTCCGACAGATGGATTTTTTTCAATTTGCTATACATGCTAGCTGTATAAACACTTTTAACCATTTACTGTGCAAGCAGAGTTTTTATTTCATCAACATAAAAAGAACCCTACTGGGAAAACAAGCAAATGTAAATAAGGTTTAATTTATAAAAAATGAAGCCACATTCACACACGTCTGCATTTTCACACGCTTGCACACACACTGAAGTACACTCAAACAAGGAAAACAACTAGAAAAAAAGAAAACTGTGTGTGTATTTTAAATAAAAAGCATTTTTTTATTCTCCAATTGTGGGTGTCTCTCTCCAGCAACCTAGCACAACCCCAAAGACACAGAAAGCATCATGGTCCTTTAAATGATCTTGACATCTCCAGCACCACATCTGAATTGCTCAAATCTCTTCTGTATGTACATTGGGGTGTTGTAATAGGCTGCTCACAATTAAACCAAACATTAGTTGACTAAATACCAAAGAGCATCAGTGAAGGCTCCTCCCCACCTCCACACACCCAAATCCACCCAAAACAGAGCCCTCTATTTTAACCCGTCCCTAATTTCTTACCGCTTGACGTCCACAAATATAAGGTACTAGACCTGAATCAGTCTCATTTCCAGTGCGTTCGGGTGGGATGGCTGCTGTGAAGACATCAAAGAAGAAACAGAGGCATCAGGCACGATCCAGTTCAAGGACCATCTCCTCTATCGGCACATACATTTCCTCTCTGCCCACAATGAATGGTCATTTACTTTTCACTGGCATGCAGTCTACAGGTGATACTCTAAACACAGAAATGCCTTATTTTTAAGTGTGCCCACTTTGTCAGATGACGAATAATTACTTCTAGTAAATCTGGTGCAGTATCTCATATTGTGTTATGGATAACGTGCAGTCTCATTAATTTGTTCACTGTTAATAGGTTTCAAAAAGAAATGAGATTGGACATGAGTATAAAGTGTCAAAAAGTGGCAGGGGATTCTGGGTAAGAAAATGCTGGGGGATCCATGCAAGCCACACTGCAGCCAAGCGCCATCCACTCACACTACCAACCAAGTGCCATCCACGCACACCGCCAGCCAAGCGCCATCCAAGCACATCGCCAGCCAAGCCACAATCCACACACATCGCCAGCCAAGTAATAGTCCACACACACTGCCAGACATGTGCCATCCATGCAGACTGCTAACCAAGTGACAGTCCGTGCTTACTGCCAGCCAAGCGCTAGCCAACACGCACTGCTAGCTAAGTACAAGTCCACTCACACAGCCAGCAAAATGCAGGTTCACACGCAGCAGCCTAACGGCAGTAAACATACCCCATCAGCCGAACTCCAGTTCACACACTCACACACACACACAGAAACATTCACTAGTGTCTAGTGATTTTCTGCCCCTTGGGAGCAGATGTGCCTAAAAATATTGCTGATCTACCCCCAATGGGACCTGAAGCAGTCAAAATGTGTTCACAAAAAAAAGGGGAGCAACAGTTGCCTAAGGGGCCGCTCCCTGACATGCCCATAAACATATCTCCGGTGCCTAGTGGGCTTTCCTCCCCCCGTGGGGCAGTTTGGGGATATTGCCCCCTTTCTGCCCCCTGCCCCATGGGTGCAGAAAGACTGTGGCTATTTTTTGTTGGAGATGGGGGCATTGGCAAGCCCATTTTGGGCAGCCCCCAACCCTATTTTATAAAAAAAAAACAATCATTCCTGGTGCCTAGTGGGCTTTCTGCTCAGCCCCCGGGGGGCAGATCGGGGGCCATTGCCTCCATCTGTACCCCGGAGAGACAGAAAGACTGGCAATTTTTTGGGAGGAGTGGGGGCATTATAGTGCCCATTTAGGGCAGCCGCCACCCCAAAGCAATAAAAAGAAAATAATCCCTGGTGTCTAGTGGGCCATCCACGCACACCGCCAGCCAAGCACCATCCAAGCACATCGCCAGCCAAGCCACAATCCAAGCACCTCGCCAGCCAAGCCACAATCCACTCACATCGCCAGTCAAGTAATAGTCCACACACACTGCCAGACATGTGCCATCCATGCAGACTGCTAGCCAAGTGACAGTCCGTGCTTACTGCCAGCCAAGCGCTAGCCAACACGCACTGCTAGCTAAGTACAAGTCCACTCACACTGCCAACAAAATGCAGGTTCACACACAGCCAGCCTAACGGCAGTAAACATAGACCATCAGCCGAACTCCAGTTCACACATACACACACACACACAGAAACATTCCCTAGTGTCTAGTGGTTTTCTTCCCCCTTAGGAGCAGATGTGCCTAAAAATATCGCTGATCTACCCCCAATGGGACCTGAAGCAGTCAACATGTGTTCACAAAAAAAAGGGGAGCAACAGTTGCCTAAGGGGCCGCTCCCTGACATGCCCATAAACATATCTCCGGTGCCTAGTGGGCTTTCCTCCCCCCGTGGGGCAGTTTGGGGATATTGCCCCCTTTCTGCCCCCTGCCCCATGGGGGCAGAAAGACTGTGGCTATTTTTTGTTGGAGATGGGGGCATTGGCAAGCCCATTTTGGGCAGCCCCCAACCCTATTTTATAAAAAAAAAAAAAATCATTCCTGGTGCCTAGTGGGCTTTCTGCTCTGCCCCCGGGGGGCAGATCGGGGGCTATTGCCTCCATCTGCACCCCGGAGAGACAGAAAGACTGTGGCAATGTTTTGGAGGAGTGCGGGCATTATAGTGCCCATTTAGGGCAGCCCCCACCCCTAAGCAATAAAAAGAAAATAATCCCTGGTGTCTAGTGGGCATTCTGCCCCCCCGGTGGACAGATCGGGGTTATAACCCCCACCTGCCTTCCAGGGGCGGCAAAAAGAATGTCCCTCTTGTGTTGGGGATGGGGGCATTGACATGCCCATTGTGGGAAGCCCCCACCCCTTTAATAAAACAAAATATATTTATCCCTGGTGCATAGTGGGCTTTCTGCCACCCCTGGAGGGGCAGATCAGGGGCTATTGCCGTCATCTGCATCCCAGGGAGGGCAGAAAGACTGAGACACATTTTGGGAGGGGTGGGGCATAATAGTGCCCATTTAGTGCAGCCCACAACCCTAAATACTAAAAATAAATCCCTGGTGTCTAGTGTGTGTTTTGCTCCTCTGGGAGGGGGGGGCAGAAAGACTGAAAATGCCCAAATTGATATGAGGGGAGCAAAGGGCCTTGCCCAAGGGGCCCCTCCCCCATCCCTGATGTCTAGTGGTGGATCCCTGCATGGAAATCACCCTCCTGCGGTGATCCATAAGAAGGGATCTACTAGGGAAGGGTACCATTGGAAAGGCAAGATTCTCCCCTTTCTAACGATACATCTCCTGTGTGTTTTGGTGGTACGGGGTAGAACCCCACGAGCACTGAAGCAGTGAAACAAACGAGCCAATTGGCTCTTCCCCACCTCTAGAGGCTAAAAAAATAAATAAAAGGAAATCCCTCTGCTGTTTACAGTGTAGGGATTAGGCAGTGGTGTGCCGAGGACATAACTGTTACATCCTCAGCACTCAAAGGGTTAAGCAACTCATCCCACCCATCTGCTAGCACCACTTGGGGCTTCAGAGATGTGATGGAAATACTCCAAAGGTGAGAGCCGATCAAAGATCTCAGAGGGTAGAACTGAGAGGAGTCACAGATAGGTGATGATAAGACTACTCAAAGGGGAGAAGTGATGGGCATACTCGAGGGTGTTGCAGAGTCCATAGGATAAGTTTTCAAGCTTCCAAATGTTACCTATAGGACAACTGAGGAAAATATATGTGGAGCAAGTGAAGTATAGCTGCTAATGAACTATATAAGGACAGTTTTAAAAAAAATGCCAACACCTTTTCCAAAATATATAAACTATCTCACGAAAAACTGCCCATGGCTTTTTAGTCTCGCAGCTCTAACTTTGTCTATGTTTTAAATAATCTGCCTTCATTTTGTAAGCTGCTTTTAAGATTCGTTTTCAGTTATTTTAATTTCTGCTAATATTTGGTAAACTGTATGCTGTGTCGGGTGCATTTTTACCTGTTACTTGTAGTGCCCTGTTTGAATTTGAACTGCTCGGGTGTTCAGGGGAGATGGCAAGCTCCTCCCAGGTTAGTTGAAGTCTTCCAGTTAAGGAGGACTAGAGACACCATTTTTAGTTTGTGCATGCTCTAGTCATCGTGGGGGGAATGCAGATAAAAACACTCGCTGCGACAAGCCCGTCGGCACCCGTCAGCGTCCCGGAAGCAGCAAGCGCCAGCAATGCTGCCCGAAACAGTAAGTTGCCCACGTAAAAGTACAGCAGAAGGGAACTCATTCAGCTTGCTCCAGCTCTCTGCCCTGGAAATGGTGGCTGGGATTTGGCAGAGAATCATGAACTGAAGTGTAGTGAGTGTAACTTCAGGTTAGAGCCAGGGCAAGTGCCACTGATACTACCGAGGGTGCAGCCTATAGTTAACCCGTGCATGCATAGGACTAAGGCATCACTGATAAATGCACGCTCTGTTCCAAAGCATACGCAGGACATCTTTGACTTGTTAAACGAGGAGCAATTACATTTGCTCTTAATCACTGAAACATGGCTGTCTGAGAGTTCTAGTTTGGTGATTGAGATGGCTATCCCGGACGGTTTTTAAATTATCAGGGGGGATCGGAAGATAGGGCGTGGTCGGGGTGTGGCTATTGTGTTAAGCGAACAATGGAGCTGCCAATGGAGTGTGCTAGCGGAACTAGCGGAGGCTGAAGCATTGGGTTTTTGTATTAATTATCCCCCAGTATGCTTTGGGGTAGTCCTGATGTATAGGCCTCCTGGTCCAGCCGGCACGTTTCTAAAAGCCCTGGACAATGTTATTACCCATCTCGCCTTACGCTACTCTCATTTTATCATCCTCAGCGTTTTTAACATTCATGTGGACAACCTAGAAGCAGGGGACACTCTAGAGTTTCTTGATATTGTGAACCAAGTACATCTTACACAATGTGTTATGCACCCCACCCATCGGGGTGGTCGTATCCTGGATCTAGTATGTTCTAATAAGGTTTACTAATGGAGGATTCCCATCCGGAGCTTTGGTCGGACCACTTCCTGATCAAATTCTCCAGGCAAGTGCAGAATATGCTGATGCAGGCCACCAGGGACAATAGGCTGCAGGGTGAAGCTTTTAATAGGGTTGACGCCTTGGAATTTAGAAAAGGTGATCGCCCTGTCTACCCCTGTGCTGTCGGGGGAAATTGAGGAGGCATTGGCAAGTTGTAACAGCTGCATCAATAAAGTGGTTAAACAACTCGCCCCCTCGAGTCATCTTAGAGAAGGTAGGAATTCCCCTTCGAAGCTCTAGTTTTCTGGCCCTTTTTAAAGCTGGAAAGACAACAGTGCAAGAAGCCAGAACGCAAATGGAAGCAGAATTATAGCCCATAGGGTAAAGAGATCTTTAAAAGGGCACAAAAGAATTACTATGCCTCCATCTTAAAAGCTAAAAGCCTCTAGTATGAGGAGTGCATTGCTCGCTCTGGCAACAACACCAAAGAAATCTTTGCAATTGTCAAAAGAGTTTTTTTTCCTCCAAAAGCCAAGACCCACGCCAAAACGGCTTCGCAGGAATGGTGCGATGAATTGGCTGGCATTTTCACTGATAAGGTTCGATCTATTCAGGATAAGTTCGGTGACACTGATAGTCAGGAGTCTGTAGTGAATTTCCCTTCCACAACAAACTCAGCTCCACTGCCTAAATTAGAGAGATCTGAAGCCATTTCCTTTGAAGAGTCACTTGTCACACTTAAAACACTCAAACCTGGTTCTCCAAATGATCTCTGCCCGGCTAAACTACTTGCAGCCAGTGCGAAGGTCATTAACTCTGTAGTTAACACACTGCTCAACCATTCTCTATCTTCAGCAAGGAAACACTTGGAAACAGGCTATGATTATTCCCTTGCTTAAAAATCCCTCATTGGATCTCTCTCTGCCCTCTAATTACCATCCCATCTCTCTATTCCCACTAGTGGCTAAAGTCCTTGAAAAGCAGGTTAACAAACAACTATCTGGGTTTGTAGGGCGGAATGAGCATCTTCACCCGGCTCAATCAGGCTTCAGGTCTTTGCACAGCACTGAAACGGCGCTGACTGAAATATCCGAAGCAATACGGGGGACCCTTGATATGAGGGGCAGGGCAGCACTGATTCTTCTGGATCTATCGGCGGCGTTCGATACGGTCCCACTTACCTTGATCCTATTTCATCTCCGGGAAAGTGCGTGGATAGATCATCCTGGAATTGGCTCAAGTCCTATCTGGAAGATAGAACCCAACAAATCTGGATTCCGCCTTTTTCAGCCTCCCCTCAAAAACTGGATACGGGGGTACCTCAGGTCTCGGTCTCGAGTCCCTGTCCCTTGCTGTTTAACATTTATATGTCTCCCATCATTCAGTTAGCGGAGGAACTCGGAGCAAAAGTCATCTCATATGCAGATGACACACAGCTGGTTCTTCTTCTGGAACAAAGTTAGTAAGGCAAACTGTGCACATGGCAAGATCTGCCTCACTGCAGTATTTCACTGGCTAGCGAAGGTTCAATTGAATGTAACGAGGACAAGACAGAGATTCTTCTGTTCGGGAATTTCCCCCTACAGTTCTGGCGCTCTTTTGCCATATAAGTCACCTTTGCCGGCGCCCAAGGGTGGACCAGAAAAAACTTTGGGGATATGGTTTGATGAGAAGCTATGCTTAGGTCCTCAGATCAAAAGGCTGCCGGGAACATGTTTTGGTATCCTGAAAGCACCAAAGAAATTCCTACCGTTGCTCCCATGCACGCTAGGAAAACAGTCATCCAAGCCCTGATTACCTCATGCATTGACTATGCCAACGTGTTGTATGTCGGCCTGCCAGGTTACCTCCTCGATAAACTCCAGGTGATTCAGAATGCAGCAGCTAGGTTATTACTCAACCTCCCTAAGAGGGCCAATGTCACGCTGCATCTTCGTGACCTTCACTGGCTGCTGGTGAAAGAAAGGATGAAGTTTAAATCCCTGGTGACGTTACACTCCACCTTATATGGTTATGGCCCGGCCTAGTTGAGATCAAGATTTAGTTTCTACTCACTGGCCAGGCAACTACGTTCCTCAAAAGAGCTTATGGCTTGTATCCCGGAGGTCTTCAAACAGAAGGCTGGCGGTAGATCCCTGTCCCGGCGGGGGCTCTGGCTTGGAATCAACTCCCAAAGGAGCTTCGTGCTGCGAGTGGTTCAAGGTCATTTAGAAAGAAACTGAAAACCTTGCACTTTAAATAGACCTCTTTGATCTGTCTAATCGCCCAGCAGGGTACCTTGGAGTAGCTGTGAGCGTTATAAGTGCTGTTAATAATAACAATAATAAAACACGAGGCAGGTATTGATCCAACATTGAAAGTTAGGGGGGAGTAGTGATCTGAATCCTTGGAGGGGGGGCATGTTTAGAATTCCTATGAGGGTATATAATATAAACTGCAGCAATTAAACCAGTTGGTTATTTTTTCTTTGTATCAATATGGGAAATATAAAAAATGCATACGGAAAAAGATGGGAAAAGGTTTGTTCCTAACTCCTAGTGAGGCAGGAAGGCTAAAAAAAGGGAAGGAGTAAGTCTTCCAGAAGCATGTGGACTAAAGCTGAATGGGCTTCATATAAAGTTTTGTCTTTTTAGCACAAGGAATTTCCAAAACCATTAGTTTCTTCCTTTTAGTGGTGGAACAACCCCCAGGAAGGCAGTTTCTCAGTATATATTTTTAAATTAAAGGCTTTAACAATAAACCCAAGTGTAAATAATTTGTGTAACTTCTTAGATTTCATCTGCACTACTAAGATCTTCATTACGAGTGGCCTGTCATGATCTGTTATTTCGCTGTGATTCCAGCAAGGGGAAATAACGAGGATTACATTTTTTGGGGAATAACATGTGGGAGTCATTTTTACTGTACATTTTTCCCAGGTTTTCCCCAGAGACTTCACCTGAATGTAGCAGACAAACTCTCCAAAGTGAAGCACAACAGAGCTGTGATGTCCCGCCAAAACTTATGATTCCGATGAGGTCAGTACCATCAGAATTATTGGCCCGATAATTCTCAGGTAAAAGAGAAGAAAGACCCAGAGAATTAAAACCCAGATCTGTCTCCCATGGTCAGATGGGTAGAAAGTTACCGCAAAACTCCAGAGCACAAGCAGAAAGTATCCCCAAACAGCCTCATACTCAACACCCCCTTATGATTGTGATTCTCTTCAATACATCATGGACATAATTCATAATTCATACAGACAAAGTATAATCTTCCGAGGCATGCATGTCCCAGACATACCTTCATCAGTCCAAGGTTTCTCTGGTGCGACAGGCTTGCCTGCAGGTATAATACCTCTCAAACTATTGGTACTCTGGGCTGAATTCCAGCCCATCTCTCTATTACTCACTGCGCCACTACAGACAGGAGTCAACTATGTGCAAATCTGCTTTGGCGTGCTGCAATAGGAACATTTAATCTCAAACTAGTATGTGCCCTCTGAAAGGGATAAAACGCAAATGCAGAGCAGTTTCAGGCTAATTGGACCTCATAATGAGGATCAGAAAAGAGCTTTGAGCACAATGAGCTTAATGCACCTATTGTGAGATATACTTCGCATTCTCACTTGGAAAAACACAAGCGTGCTGAATGGAGTGCTGGAATTAATGTAGGCCATCTGCAACCACTTTGAATTTCAATCAAGTTCAAAGTCTTTTGCTGACTGTGCCACTAAAGACAGTGACCAACCGTACACTAGTCAATGTTGGTCATCTTTCGTGTTCGAGCAGCTAAGTCTTGTTTTGTTTTTCTCATCAAAGCACCATATATGCACACTGACAGAGAGCTATAAGTTATTGTTTACCATGATTGAGGGAAGGGAGGGCCATCCTAATCCTGACAAGTGCCACCTCTTGTGAGTCATGCCCCCTCCCTCAAATGATCAATGGTGATAAATAACATATTAAATATGTAACATTTGTGCATGCACTATTTTTATAATCACTGTGAAAATGGCATCTCAGTAGATAACTGTGGAATGCTTTGTCTTCCTCAAGAAGCCTTTCTGACTCAATAGAGTCACCTTGCACATGTCCTTGGTGTTCATGCACGGTGCATCCAGATAGGCCTTGCAGACAACATATCCATTCAAATACTGTGGGACAAGCTTGGTTTCTGTGATCCGGGAGAATGCCCAAGACAAGGCCTCAAAGGCCTCCAGAATTATAAAAATCTGTTCTGTCCAACTATGCATTTATGGTATCTCTATACCTGAAAAAACTCCATTCTACCAGAAATGCCAAGGAGGCGTCGCCCTCTATTATTTTGTTAGCAAGGGCATGCCCCTGTCGTGTTGTGCGCTTCAGATGGCATAAACCTATTGTTTCCCCGTCCATGACCTATGGATAAGAGGGCTGATGTGTAGTCAGCCCTCTTAAAATTATGCAAATGCAATAGCTTCTTATCAATCTAGAAATCTCTATAGGCCTAGCAAGGGTTACAGAAAGCACGATAAAAATACCACTACAGTATAACACAGACCAGGTAGGGACATAAAGTCTGTACCACCTGAAGTGAAGAAAGGGACGAGGACATGCCCTAGCATCTGTCATTTTTTACATTCTCCTCCATGCACCAGGATGCTTCATTCCTGCAGTCACTCACTGATGCCACTGTTACATTACACACGCACCCTAAACCGTGCCAGCTTCCCCGTACACACAATGCATGCACCAGGTTCATGTAATTAAAGGAGAGCGTGGGCTTAAGCTTTTAATACCTTTTGGCACATTCTAATACTTTAACTTTTAAAGATTTTTATGTTGGTCAGAATAACACTGAGCACATCAATTTTACATAAAATGAGCAGAACCTTATCGTTTCATAAAGAAACATACACAGAAGTAATTTCTCAGAAGTAAATTGAGCACCCCAAAGATTGTACGAAAATTCTCAGCCAGTCGCTTGCAACTGTTGATTAAAATGATGCGTAGTGCATATTTGTGCCTGGTTGTCTTCGGAAAAATTTGAATAATTCCTGTAATGGGAGCTCCCTTTTACCACTCCTTCTAGTTTCATAATAGAAGCGGCCTGAGGAAGGTTTATACTTTCGGCAGCTGAAATACAGGTAGTGAACGAAATTTCTTGCTTTGTTCACGATGGGTAGAAAGCGTTCCAGTATGAAACCCTTGGTGTACTTCATTACAGTCACTCTGAGGTGACAACAAAAGAACACAACTCGGTCTGTTTGCACAACACTGGTGGAAGCCCTGTGGTGTCTCCAAACTGACAAAGCACAGCAGTGGTGGAAGTCCTATAGTCTTCTTGAAAGTGAGATGCACAAAAGACAGACCCGAGCTCTGGGTTGTACTTTGAATGGAGATGGGTGGCACAACAGAGTGACTGGAGCCCTAGGGTGACCTTCAAACTGGCACAGGGGGCACACTGAGATTTTAAGAGTATGTTTTTCAGTTCCTTTTTGAAGTCCAGGTTGTTTTCCTTGTAGGAGATTCTGGGAAATGGGCAGCCAACACTCGAGAATCAAAGTCTAAAGGGAGGTTCTTTTCATTCTGTGATCTCACAGTAGTTCCTAGTTACTGATGTTCCACCTACTAGAGACCACACTTGTTACAAGGTTTACCCATGAATTCCTTGGGCCCCATGCCAGGGAGCATCAATCTTAACAAAATCTGAGGTTTCAATAGGAGACTCACGTGGAAGGGGATGTGGCTAATAAGTAACAATATATTACAGGAACAGAACCAAATGCAAGGGTCAATTCTAGCGGAAATTACATGAAACAGGGACATTATTTAAAATGTCTGAGCAAGAAGGGCAAAGGAAAGTACTAAGAGGGAAGACTGAAGCTGACAACCAGCTTGGATTGAACATTCGTGAGAAGCAGGCAATGGGCTGACTGATGGACCCAGCAGTTTATTTGCTGTCAACCGCAAGTTCCAGAACTAAAAGGGTTGAGATCTTATAGTCTAACAAAACACTTCTGTACTCTCCTAATCAGAGACCTATGTCTGTAGGTGTCACTAACCAATTGTACCTTGTATCTCAGGTTCTGTGATCCTTGCCCTCATAGTGTCAAAACAGACCTTAATACACGTCCCACATCTCATAGCAATGTTTTCCCTAATGGAAAGACTTCTCTCAAACGCATGTACACCGTGTTCTCAAATGCGTGTTGTAGGCACAAAATCACAACAGTATGTGGGATGGTCTCTATCTCATAAAGTCCTATGATGTTGCTGAGCACCACGTTCAGAAGCCAGCAAGCAAGCATCATTACTTTGCAGCCGACAGTCTCCAGGTTTGTGAATTCTGACAGCTGATAAAGATGGTGAGAGATCAGTTATCAATGACGAACAGGCTGCTTTCCAAAAAACAATCCCTAGTATCACACCTGCAGGCCAGAATCTTTCATTTAGTAAACTGTAACATCCATGCCAGAGAATGAGGAAAGAGCTGTGCTTTATAAGACAAACTTAGTGAACTGTAACATCTGTGCCAGAGGATGGGGAAAGAGCTGTGCTTTATAAGACAAACTTAGTGAACTGTAACATCTGTGCCAGAGGATGGGGAAAGAGCTGTGCTTTATAAGTCAAACTGATGACAAACCCCCGCTCCTGTTGTCTACTGCTGCAGTTGGTAGACCATAAGCTCAATATTTATCAGCAGTAAACCTTGAATAATAGGGCCATTAGCACCACTAACAGTGAAATGATGTGGTGGAAGGTCAAAGCCTCGATGGACAGAACTGGTGCCGGAGGGAACACACAGACGATGGGAGACAGCGTATGCTCCACACTTGTAGCTTAGCTAGTGGTTCTCACATCCCAGTGCTCACTCGTTGTCACGATCTTGATCAGTCTGGGCAGTGGTTGCAGGCATCCAGTCTCAGCAATATTATGAACAAGATTTCTCACATCAGGGTAGTGGGCAGCTGGATGTGGCTCTGAGCTGAGGTAAGTCACATTCTCTACATTTCAGGCAGTCTTTCTCCTTCTCTTCTTCATGGTACAACAGAACCAAAGTTCTAGGGTATATTCCCTACTCCTTTAGGGGAGTCATTCAAGTTATTTTGCTTCTGGTCCTGCTGAGAGTGCAACCCTGGTCACTGCCGTAGACAGCCCTGCTGGAACTGGTTTGGTCCAGAGAAGGTGAGCACAAAGGATCGTTCCTGCTCCAATCAAGTTGATGTGATTGGAACCCAGACACGTTCACCTGGCTTCACAATGGTGTCTACTGTGAGAGTTGGCATGGACAGTGCAGGGAAGGGAGGGAGGGATAAAGGGAGGCAGCAGATCTGACTACCAGTAAACCCCGGTGATCATCCTGCAGCCTTAAAGACTGCATACAGACTAGGAAGACCCCAATTGAGGTTCATCAGCCCTTTTGTACCCAAGGACTACTCACACATACAACATACAATCAGGGGGATCCGAGGGCTCAGACATGAAAGACTGCACAAATGCACATATGAAGAGCTTGTAGGTACTCCGCCCACTGGAGTGCAGTTAAAAAGGGGTGTACCCCATGAATATTAATCAGCTATCACCAACCAGTGTCACAGCTGGGTTGAGGAAACAGTAGTCACACATGTGAAAGGATATACTACTTTCGCTGTTCCCCTCTCACCTAACAGATTTGTCAGTGTTGCAGTGGCTCGTGTTCTAGGGCCCACCCCACGCATACCCAGGCGCTTGTATAAGCCTCGGTGGGAAGTCCTATGTATATGTGGTACTTCTAGTGTTAAGAAAACACAATGTGGCAAAAAGCATTTTTCTAGTGCTGGTCGATGGTGGTTACATTGTCCTGCAAAAAGATGTTAAACATATTGCTTGTTATTATTATATTGATATGAGTCCTTACAATATTCGAGTCGAGTATTGTGTATTCTCTTTCCGTTATAATGCATTTCCATTGTGGACTACAATTCCCAGATGCCTTGGAGGACAGCCATCTTGGGTGTGGCTTAGCCTTTTATGAAGTGGCCCGCCCTGGGCGTTGCTCACTATTCAAGATTCGTGCTGGGACAGGAGCTCCGTTTCTCCAGTCCTCCGCGCGGGCCTGAAATTCCCTTTTGGAAGTTGCAGTGCTTGTCAGGTAAGCCTCTGCCGGCTCCTGCATTGCAGCGAGGCATGCGGATTTCCCCTGCTGAAACCCTTCATTTCCTGATTGTGCGGCGTGCGGTGTCAGCCTTTGTTCTTTCTTCGCTGTAGCGATTAGCATGCCATCTGCCGCATTCCAGTCCTGATTCTCGAACAATGTTGTGAGTTCTTCACACACATTTTTAGAGCAGGCCCTGCTCTTCATGGTAAGACCATTTCAATTATCATTTATGAAGCGTTCAAGAATTAATACAGATAAAGTGTAGTGTTCTTTCTTGAATAAGTTATAATGCGAAAGATCAGTACGGAGCATTTCCACAGTTCTGAGCGTGAAAGTTTGGCATTAAACCACAGTATTGTAATTAACCTTCGTGATAAAACACCTCTCAAGAGGTTGCCTTTGACTGTCGCCTGATAGTGAAAAAGGAACCTTTTAGACAGATGATTCCTTAATTATAGGGTTGTTGAATCACTTGACATATTTTACCGGTTATGGTAAGTTTCCTATACCTCTGAGGCCAAGGAAAGATGTTCCTTAAAGTATGATGCCAATTTCTTTCTTTGTCTTCAAAGAATGTGCAGATGTTCCATGTTGCAAACTAATTTTGTTAATCGCTCTTCACTTACTTTTAAACAGATATACTTCATGTTGTTAGTCGTATGTGAGGGGGAGGGGAAGCTTATCAACCTAACTAGTTGTTTCAGTTAAGCTAACCAAAGGCCTCTACTGCTTGGGAAAATTGCTTCTGCACTGGGTACTGGAATTTAAATTGTTGGTTAAAATTAGCTTTCTGATTGCATCAGTTGTATTAGTCATCAACAATGGATTATGGGTTTGCAGATCGTTCATCTTAATCAAAACTCAATTCATTTTGCATAGAAACCAAATCCAAGGACGCACTTAGGATGACCCCTTACCTCCATCCTGGACCCTATAGGAACCACGTTGCCAGAAGCAGCATCATTTATGCAACTGAAGGGTGAAAGAGAAAGGTGGTTAGTTACCTTTTCATAAATAGAATCAATGTTCATAGATTGTTGTTATTAATTAGCTCTTGCATAGCTCAAAGCCAGCCATTAGCATGATATTACAGTTCCTTTCACTGGCCTGAACTACCAAGAGTAGCATTTTTCTGCATCTTATTTGTTGCTTTCTGAAGGCATTATCCATCCTCTGCAACCAGACTGGTTCTCGGTTAGTCTACAGGTGAAACTCAAGGCTCTCTTAAGAACCTACACTGCAATGGATGGCCTGGCCATACCCAGCCTGAGCAATCCCACATAATGTACCATGTAAAGGCCGTACCAAGCCTGAGCAATCCCACATAATGTATCATGTAAAGGCCGTACCAAGCCTGAGCAATCCCACATAATGTACCATGTAAAGGCCGTACCAAGCCCGAGCAATCCCACATAATGTACCATGTAAAGGAGGCACAATGGACAAGTTAGACTAAAAACCATCAACTGTCAAGACAAGCTACAAGGCCAACCATAAAGCAAACCCTCAAATGCAAGAGAAGAAAAGGCCCTGCCCGACTCCAAATCATTAGTAACTGCACACAACCAAAACGCAACTATCAAATACAAAAGCCATCAACCGTGCCCAGGCAGACAAACTATTCACTGCCCATGAGAAGCTAGGAGGTCCGAAGGCACATTCAGGACTATCCAAACAGGAAAGAAAACAGCTACCAAGTGGAACAAGAATGTGTTGCATTATCAACAATTTGTTTCTAACAATGTACATGGGAATCCTGAACTCAGCTGGTGATTGTTGTGTTTGGTGAACCCAGGCCAGTAGGTAGTCAGTGTGCTATGCATTCTTATGCATTCAAATATCTTTAGTCAGAAAACCACAGTCATCTGTTTGGCACATATGGAAAATGATTTGGCCTCGGCCTCAATAGCGCGGTTATAAGATACCAAGGCAAGCAATACTATGTAGTGTCACCACCATTGCTAATGGGAATGTGAGACAAATATGCACGGTGCCGTTGTGGAGGTGAAACATATCCTGCGTCAACTATAAAGCTCTTCTTTAAGATCCATATAAATCCCAATATGATACAAAAATGTAAAAGAGAGGCCGTGTCAGACACAAAACTAACAAGAAGAGACTGGCAGAGCTTGAACCCCATCAATCAAGCACCAATTAAAAGGAAGGCCGCCCATTCAAGCTGAACATCAGGACCACTTAGGTCTCCAAACAGAAGTGGGCTGTTTCTACCAGAGAACCAGAGGAAAGCACTGCCCCCTCCCCCCCTCTTCAACTCTAAAGCACCCTTGTACTCTGAACAAATTCACACTCACCCTAGGGATCTCAAAATAAGCAGAAAGGGATCTATCTGTGAATGCCAGGAGATGGAAGTTTGATTATTCGCCAACAACAGAAAACTGAAAACAAAAAATACTGTGTGAAAGAAATAGTGGTTTATGATACCTTAATAAACACACTTAGACTTGTGAGCTTCACAGGATGGTTGAGTTGAATCGATATAAAAAGCAAACATGTAAGAAGTCTGGGCCTGGGGAGCATTAGGTGCTATTGTACCCCTACTCCCTGGTGATGCACAGCCCCCCAATTGCACAGCCCAGCACCCCGAAGTAGGAAACACCATTGACTAAGACAACATTAGAAAAAATTAAAAGAAAATGCTCAAATACGTTTTACTGTGAGTCCTGTGAATGAAAGGGGAGATGCAGAGGGAAAGAGCTCTTTATCGCTCTGATCTTCTGATTCCACTGAAGGTGGGGCCTCGACTCAAATTGGAAAATCTTTCAAAGTGGGGGGCTACTGTCCCCATGTGCAGGCAATGGCACAACTAACAGTTGGTGCCATCTGATCACTAGTTATGGGCCTTCACTGACCCAGTCTGACTAAACTACAACCTCCTCTCATTAGCAAATTGTATTTGCCTGTGTCAAACGCTCTGAAGTAACCAAAAGGTGGCACATAGCCCTTTCCTTTAAATTCTGATTAAGGCAACCATGCAGACTCTGGGTTTCCCTAGTCCAGAAGCCCCTCCCCACTCTGAGAGGAGGGAGCATTAACTCATCTCATACTCTATGCCTTTTAATTCCCTTTCTTCGAAAACATACCACATTCCTGAAATGGCACAGTTTTGTGAAAAAATAGCATTAATAAAATAGAAATTAAAAAACACATTTTTACAATGTTATTTTTAACAATATACCCCTCTGTAAATGAAAATATGGTGGTGGTTGGAGAGGCAGATGTGAGGGCTGAAACAGCCATATCCTATCTCGCTCTTCAGACATCTCTCTGTGTGGTTTGAAACTGTTCGTATGCTTTATTGGAGTGGTCGAAAGTTATTCATTCGCTCATCTTTCAAAATATGCTTTGACTCTAATTGGCCCCCTTTCCCTTCCCGTCTCCCTCACTGAAAGTCCTCCATTGTGATTCCTTTCTCTTTTCCTACTCACTTGTCCTTTATCTATAGTACATAAGGATCACTGACATAATATCGACAACAAAAATATCGACTACACAAAATATCGGCGTCATAATATCGACTACAATAATATCTACTACCAATACTTATTTATAAAAATACAAAAATATCGAGTACACAATATCGTATATAAAAAATATCGTACACCACAATATCGAAATCCAAAATATTGTTACATTAAATATCGTTTACATTTTAATAACATCCAATATAACAAAAATATCGAATACCAAAATATAGACATCAATATTATCGACTTTTTATAAATATCGACTATAGAAAAACTGCTCAATTAAATATATCTTTAGCACCAAATATAAATTCACATTATAAAACAATATAAAATACTTAAACAGCATAATAAAATAATTTGCAAACACATCAATATATAAAACAAAATATTTTCTCTAAACAAACAATTACAATAATAAAATATAAACTGTAAAATATATAATGCTTGCATCATTTCACATTAAAAACAATGTTTAAAATATTTTAAAAAAACAAAACGAAAAAATATTTACTTTCTACTAACAGTTTCTTAATTAGCGTTTCCCTTATATGGAAACAAACAGCCAAAACAATAAAAACAATTAACTTCAACCAATAAAATACTCACATTTTAAAAAACAGCAGGCGGCGGAAAATAAACAAAAAATAGCGCCCGCCCATGTCCGAGTCCAAGTCCATCCGCCCTCCACGGACGGAAAGACGCACGACAACCCAAAACCGCCCGCACTGACGACCGAGACACCGGCCGCGAAATTAGGATCGCACAGACATGAGCGCGGAAAATACACAAAAACACCACCCGCCAGCGTAAACAACAGTGACGAAAATGTACACGGCGGAAGCACTGGCGGCCACGGCCCTGCACAGAAATCATCCGCGGACAAAAACAAACACACACAACATGGCCAACAAGTCCACACAGCAACCCACGCACAAATACCCAAACACAGTACACATCTAGGAAACACCCCCCCCACCCGGACAAACAAATCAACTACAAATCCCAGAACACCAGCCACAACACACCTGAAAACAACAGACCACCATGACACACCCACATAGGTAAGTACAAAACCAGCCCCTTCACAGACCACAACCCCTTGCAACATTACAAACTGAGGACGAGAGCACAAAACACAGCGAGACCGAAAGGACAGCAGCACACCACAGACACGCACCTATCACACCCATCACCACCACCACCAAACACCTGACCCACAAACCCCCTGCACATCACACACCACACACCGCACCAGCACCACAAACACCAAAACACACACCATGGCATCACACAGAATGCCCAAGTTCACTTCCACTGAGCTGACGGTCATGGTCGACGAGATCGTCAAGGTGCACCCACAAATCTATGGCAACCAGGTCCAACAGACACCACTATCCACCAGAAACCGGTTGTGGAGCAGGATCGTAGACCAGGTCAATGCAGTCGGGAACGTGCCACGCAACAGAGGCGAATTCAACAAAAGGTGGAACGACCTGAAAAGCGTGGTCAAGAAGAAGGAGACCAAGAATCGTGAGCTGGCTGCCAGGACTGGCGGAGGTAATCCCGCGCTATTCAAGACCTTCAAGGCGTGGGAGGAGAAGGTGCGAGTCATCATACATCCGGAGATCCTCACCGGATTACCAGGGGGAGTGGAGGCTGGTAAGTACAAACAAACGTATACCAGCAAACCGCTATGTACTCACATGCACTACCACAATGCCATAGCTCCTAGGGACAAACACCCCCATGTCCAGTACACAATACACAAGACAACACTCACACATGCAACAGGCACAACCACACACTCAGCCCAAACCAACCAACTAACAAAACCATGGGGGCATGTGTACAGTTAGCCAGCACCGCAACTCCCACCAGGTCCCCTTGTACTCCAGAAGCGCCAGAAGGAGCACTCCCCACACCCATGTGTCAGCCATAGCTGCACTAACCGACAAGTAACAGGTAAGTAGCCGCAACACAAAGGCAGTGGGTCGGTGGGGGACAGCTGAAGTACAACACCTACCAGGCCCCCAGTCCCACCGCGCAGCAAGGTGGAGCACCCCCACACCCATGTGACAGCCACTGCAGTGCACACCTGCAGCCGACAGGTAGACATCTCACCCCACATGCAGGGGTGTCTGTGGGTGTCAAGCCATCACCACAACTCACAACACCGCCCCCACTCCCACAGACCAGCAACATGGAGCACCCCTCCCGCCCATAACCATGTGGCATCCATTGCATTGCGCACTCAAAAACAACCTGTAGGTGGGAAACTGTATAGGGCGGGGTGTCTGTAGGCATGAGGACTGTACTACGACTGACACATGGGACATGTCACGTAGCAGAGGAACACGCAGCACTGCTCCCTGTCACAATCATGTGACCAATGTGCACACGGACATGTATTACAGAGTCAAACCCCACATTACCCATCACAGATACAGCAACACCTAAGGAGCCACGTCTGCATGCACAAGTCCCACTGGAGTACAGACCCACACGGCAGGCACTGTGCCACCCATCACACACATCAGCAACACCATCTAAGTCTTGTCCATGTAGTCCTCACTGCCTGTCACTCACACATCGTACAACAACGCCCATGTAAGACAAACCTTACTAGAAGTAACAGCGTGGAACCACAACATTGCACACAAAAACAACTGGACCCATGAAACACACAGGTACACAATGCACATTCAACATATCATCCATCGCATCTGTCAGCCCCAGTGTCATGAGAGGTATGTCATCCGAACAGCTGTCCCTCATACAGTAGTCATGCAAAGATACCTGCCCATGACAAATCATGTGCCTGCAGTGACTGAGGCGCACGTCACACTGCGAGTAACAACACACATAATATAGTCAACACCCCAAGAGCACTGCATTGATGCACATGTACGAGTGCAGCACGCACACCAAGGAATATTGGTGTGCAATACGTCGTGTGGCACACAACAAGCACGAACTCACAACAATGCTACCAATGTAATGTCCATGAATGATAACAGGCAGCAGATATGCCGGGCATGTTAGACAGACACACACCTTAGTCTATGCACTGTCATGTTGCCAGAACACATGTCACGTTCTGCACCCATCACCCACAGTACGTACCCCAAAAGCATATTCCAAGCCAAAAGCATCCAGGGGGCTGTACCCCATTGGGCCATCTGCGTTTCTAAGCGTTCCATCTGTACCCCAAAACCATAGTTCAACCCAACATCGTCGATGGTTCTGGAGCCCGCATACACTGAGCCACAAAATGTAGGAGCATAGCAACACACACCCATCGGCATTGCTAATCCGTCCCATGCCACATGTCCACATCACACAGTCCCATTGCCTAGCCCACGCATACACACATCGTACATCCACACACGCCTCTGGGAAACCTGTGCACGACAGTGCACGAACTGTGAATGTCAGACAACCAATACATACTTTGCTAGGTGCAACACAATGACCCATCTCATTCTCCCCACAGGTGGCGAACTGCTGGATGCCGGAGAGGGAGACAGCAGCCAGCACAGCCAGTCCGCAAGCCCCCGACCCGGACTCACGGATGTAGAGGAGCTGAACACCTCTCCGGACACGGACCACCCAGCAGGCCCATCTGGAGTGGCAGGGCACACCCGCTCCCCAGGGCCCCTCCTACCCACCAACCTATCATCCAGGGATGCTGACCAGTCACAGACCCCTGCTGCCACAGTCATTGCGGCCACCACCACCGCCGCAACCACCACCACCACCACCACGCCATCCCTGACCACTCAACCAGCGCAAGGGGTGGCCCGGCCGTCTGGGTCCACCCTGGGAGCCAGAGCGAGGACCGTGGTGAGCAATGTGGCTAGTGGGCAGGTCGGTGGCAGCAGTACTGGTAGGAGGAGCAGAGTCAGGCCAACGCCATCTGTGCCTGGGAGCCAAGCCCTGCCGCAAATCGACAGAGTCCTTGGGGCCTATGAAGAGGCCCAGGGAGAATGGGCCAGGTCGGCTACCGACACGCGGGAGGTCCTTGGGGTGTTGAGGTCCATGGACGCCCATATGGGCCAAATCGTGGCCCTCATGGGCCAGCTGGTGGTGGGGGAGAGGCACAAGCAAGGCCAGCAACACCACCTCCGCCACCACCTGCTGTGGCGCTGGGTCGTGCAGCATCGCATTCCCCTGCGTCCACAGCGAGTGAGCACTCCTCAGCCACCACCAGCAGCCCACCAACACAACCCCCCCCTCCCAAACGTGGAAGGGGCCGTCCAAAGAGGAAACAGGTGTCCAGAGAGGACTTCGCACGCGACAAACGCCAGTGAGTCAGCCAGCCACCTTGACCACCTACTGCATTGACTTGGAATACGATCCTACCCCACACTGACATGTGAATGGCATGTGTCTGTTGGACTGTGGACATAGAACTTCATGGGTACACCTTGACCATCACGCAGCCATGACCATCTACTCGTTGTCACAGCATGCACCACATTTGACATCACCTTGCACACAATCACATGTCACCGCTGTAAATAGATACACCTTGATCACAATCTGCTTAATGTGTCCTGGGTTTATTCAACGATGTGCAATCGCCACCATGAGCAGAAATGCATCTGCTGTGTGGGATGTCGATGGGACAGGAGAGGCTGTAGGGACCTAGGGGTGAAAAACAGAACAAGAGTACATTCAATGAGTGTGTCACACACTCATCACACAGTACTTGTCACCAACTACAAGCAATGTACACACATCTCACAGAGCAACAGGGCACAATGCAACAGCCACTGTCAGTGGCATACCAACCTGGACATGGACCATTGACACACAGCACTCAGTGAACAAAAGGCCCCTGTGACAGAGCACACATACACCTGCACAACTACAGCTACATCAGCCGTCGTACATGGACACTCACCGTCAAGTGAAGTAGCGGGCGATGAGCTGCTGATGCACATTCACAGCTTCCTCCTCTCCACTGTCCTCTTCACTTGACCCGTCCTGGTCTGCAGGCTGGGGCCCTGGTTGATCTCCGTCATCCACAATTAGGGGGATCTGCTTGCGAATAGCCAGATTGTGCAGCATGCAGCAAGCCACTACTATCTGGCACACCTTCTGTGGGGAGTACGCCAGTGCGCCCCCGGTGCGGTCCAGGCATCTGAACCTGGACTTCAGGAGGCCAAAGATCCGCTCAACCACACGTCTGGTCCTCCCATGTGCCTCATTGTAACGGACATCAGCTGGGCTCAGAGGATGTCGTAATGGGCTGAGCAGCCAGGGCCCATTCGGGTAAGCAGAGTCACCTGGGTGTGAGGGACACAGAGAATCGTTGCTATTCCAACTGGACACAAGACAGCATCGCACAGCCAGCACGCTACACTACTCCACATACTCACCAACAATCCAGCCACGGTCATGTTGCAGATTGGTCATCAGTCGTGGTAGGATGCTGTTGCGCTTGATGTGCGCGTCATGTGCCGATCCTGGAAATTTCGCACACACGTGTGATATTACCATGTCCGCAAGGCACACCACTTGCACATTCAGGGAGTGTGTGTGCTTCCGGTTGCGGTAGAGGTGCTCAGTGGCCTGTGGTGCAACAAGGCCAACATGGGTGCAATCTATTGCACCAACGACGTGGGGGATCCGTCCAAGGGCATAGAAATCACCCTTCACTGCCGCCAATTCACGAGCCCTGGGGAATCTGATGTACCTGTTCCTGTACAGCATCATGGCTGACAGTACATCCCTCAGCACCATGCTGAACATGGGCTGGGACATCCCACCTCCACTGCCCACTGTGTGTTGGAATGACCCAGTGGCGAAGAAATGCAGTGCAGCCATCACATTAGCCGTGGGGGTGAATGCTGTTGGATACACCCTGCGAGGACGGAGGTGGGGTTCCAACAAGGCACATAGGCGATGCAGGGTGGGTCGGTCCAGACGAGATTTACGGATGACCTCCACATCCTCCATGGCTGACAGCAATTGGTATGGGCGATGTATGTTTGGTCTCCGCCTAGGAAAGATGGAAGTAGACACATGTCAAAGCAACACGCCACATGGCAGTTTCACATACACATGACAAAAATGACTGACCAAGCAATTGAATCACAGAACAGCTGACAAGTAGGGACAGCACAGCCACAATACACTTACACAGGTCCCCTACCAATAGCAATGGGCAGTGACACACACCATTGCTATGAGCATGCACATGGGGAGTTAGGCCTTAACAACTTGTAAGGCATGCTGATGGTAACAGACTGCATATTCGGTAAGCTGCAACACCACGGCAACATGACTAGCTGCTATGCATCACACTGCTTAGCCGTTGCTGTGCTAATGTACATTTGCTAATCACTGTGGAGCTGCTAACTTTGACACAGACAGTATACATTTCGCCTACCAGACCGCTTGACATCATGGGCACAGTACATCTCAGTTCCATGTTACAGGTTTGCTGCTATGGTTACTCATACACACGTGCGTGGAGGTGACATCAGGGCATGGGCTTACGTGCATGCAACGGCGTCCCACTTGTTGTTGCAATGTGGTGGCTACTGGACATGACACAGTCACTGGGGTCATGTTATTGGGGGATGCACTTGTTGTCCATGCAAAGGTCCTGGCACGGAAGTTCAGAGGGAGGTGAGGTGACAGCTCTCACATACTACAGCCGAACGATTACTGTCCACTGACCGGTGCATATGTTGATGGGCGCAGGATACATATTATGGCATAGTTGTACGTGCAGTTATGTCCATGTGGTTGCCATGCACATTTCCCATGCCTCTGCCTCCCCTGTTCATGCAGAGTTACTGGATGTGATGAGGTAAAGAGTGCATGTCCCGAAAATATCAGATGTCATGGCACTGTAGTTGATGGTGTGGTGTTAGTTGCAGGTTGTGTGGTATAGTTGTTGTACTGGTAACTGCTCAGTCCGTGCGGATGCCAAGCATGGGTACGGTGTGGGACATCATTGTTCAATTGGGGGTGTTGCGTCGGGGCCCGACGAATTGACAGGTTGTCAGGTATGCGATACCTTCCAGCAGGGCTTCCATGGCATTGGTGGTGAACATGGATGCCATCCAATGTAGCGGATGGTGGCTGTCAAGGTGTTGGTCATAAGTTGTCCCTTGTAGGAGCATGATGGGACATGTTGGATGACATTCGATGAAACTGTGATCCAGAATACGTCGTGTGGAGGCACAGTGGTCCCATTGCAGTGTGGGTCCGATTGCAGCCACATACGCCATGCCCCCATAGGCTGAACAGACCCTGTCGTGGACGTCCAGGGGTTGAACAGTTGTACCAGGTCCGCCATTGGACATGCAGGGTTGGAGAGACATAAATCCACAGGATAGTGGAAAGGACACCTCCGACAGTAGAAGACGGGGATGACGCAGCTGAACAATGCGATGCGGTAAGTTAGTCGGTAACTTACGTTCAGCAAGGCCAGATTTTCACATCCCAATATCTGTATCAGGTAATGTTTGTACAGCTTCATCTGTCCGGCGTAGTTGGGTAGGTGTGGTGCAAGTGCCATTTTGCTGGAGGGCGATGTGATGGCGTGCTCCGGCTGTCTGTGCAGTCTGCAGTGTGCAACCTCCGACGTTGCTGGGAATTCTATTGTGGTCATAGGGAGGCAGGGTTTGGGTTATAGTGGCTTGTGCGAAGGACACGGGCCCTCATCCCACATGCTTCTATGAATGGTCAAGGTCAGTGGTGTCTGACTCCTTCCCGATAACTTGCATGTGAACCACATGGGGGAGTGGTATCATTTCTTTTTTCCCTTCGGAATGTTCTTTCGTGTTATGCGCTATCTGCCCAGTGGACGGTTCCCTCTGCATGCCTGTGTTGGGCTTTTTTGGTATCATGAATGTGTTGTCCTGCATGGATAGTTGAGCTGTGGTTTCGGTGTGGGTATGGAAGGCCATTCAGTGCTATCTCCTCTCCCGTGTGTGGGCGGCACGCTGCGTTTCCGCTATACGTTGGGCCTTGTGTGTGGGTGTTGTAATTAGAACCACCTGTTGTCGGTCCCCCGGGATCTTTGATGTTACGTATTACATGTCTTGGTATTGGGTGCAGGGTGGTATCGGTGTTTCTGTGTGGTACTGGCGTACCTTTTCCGACGGGGTCCATATTCTGCTGGCTGATGTTGCCGCCGCTGTGTGCTTCGCCATGTTTTGCACACAGGGGTGTGTCCTAATTTGGCGTGACATCACTGACATGTTCGGGTCAGTTGTGTGACGTCAGGTTGGCAACAGTGAATTGACGGTTGGCGACATGGCTGTGGCAGGACTGTGACGTGACATGTGCGTTCTGGGTGGGGCTGGTGTGTGTGGTGTTTGGTTGTGACCCTGTGTTGTTTGTGTGCGGTGCATACTTGGCGCTGCCGTTGGCCTATGCGTTGTGCGCATGTGTGGCTGCGTCGTCGCCGCTGCGCTGCGGGGCCGTGACGGGGACGTTAGTTCCTGGTCCCAGGTGGTGTGTCCCCGGTTGTTGCGAGTTGTTACAATTTGCCCGGTGTGACATTTGTGGGTGCAGTGGTGGATGTGTCACGTCCACGCAGGGAGTGTCGGGGGGCCATGTACAGTTTTACCGCACTTGCACTGCGTGAGGTGTTTGCGTGACCTTGTTGTGTGTCTGCCTACCTGCGTCTCCGCGGTGCGTTGACTCCTAGGTTCTGCATCAGGTAGAGCATGGGGAGAGCCTGCAGTGCTGGATTCATGCTCGGGGGGTCCGCCTCTTTGGTATCCGTACTGTGCGCTCGGGTTTCCGCCTTGCTTTCACGTGCAGTGTCTCTTAGCCGGGGAGCTGTTTGGTTGTGGCATCGTAATTTGTACGCCGGGCGGTACGTGATTTCGTCGGGCGGTGTGTCTCCATTGGGCGGCGCCGCTACGTGAACGGGCGCACTTTGATGGCGGACGGCGTCGCTGGCTTACGGGCGGTGTTTGGCTGTCTTTTCACATCCTAATTGGGCGGGCGTGTGGGCTGCAGCGGGCGGACGGCAACTCTTGTTTTTTGCATCCGCCAGCACGGCGGTGGTGCTTCCGCCCGCCATCCTAATGGGCCCCTAAGTATATAATTTTCAATTATTAAACAACGTTAAATACCCACCCAAATAACACTTTTCCCCTAAAATCCCTATCATCTACAAACAATATAATCAAATTATTAATATGTTTGTTTTCTCTTCTCAACAGAAATTACATCAAGAAAATAGAAAATAAAGCTTGAAATCATTTCCTAACCAATTTCATTTACATCAAACTAAACATTGTAAGTATATTCACTGAAATGTAACTGTATTTAATAAACATGTGGTATTTATTATATTAAAATTTTTATTTTTTATTTTCCCTAGCATAAAACAAAACAACATGACTGAAGGTGCAGAATTTGTAATGTCACAAAAAATAAAATGCTATTATGTTATATGGGGTATGTGTATACACAGGAGAAACAAACTGGCCTTAAAGTGTTTTGGAAGTGTAGCAAATACTACTCTAACAAATGCTATGGAAGAGCTACTACTCATGACTACTGTTCTTTCTGTAAAAGAACATAATCACCCCCAAACATAACAGAGATTGAGGTTAGAGATGCTCTTGAAAGTATAAAAGAAGCAAGCACTAGTACTGATAAACAAACTACCCAAATACTAAAAGAGCAACTATTAAAAGTACCTCAACATGCATCAGGACAATTACCGTCCATAGCTTCTTTAAAAAGAACTATTGCCAGACAAAAAAAGCAACTACAGGTACTATACCTGCCCCTAAAACATTTGCAGAAGTAGTTATTCCACCAGAATTAAGCATTACTCACAGTAAAGAACCATTTATATTTTTTGATAACAAATGCCCAGATAAAAGAATAATTATGTTTGCTACTGCAAACAATTTACTTAAATTACAGCAATGTGACACCTAGATGATGGATGGAACTTTCAAAGTCTGTCCAAAACCATTTTACCAGCTGTACACAGTGCATGGATTGTACCAACATTCAAATATTCCATTCATCTACGCACTATTACCAAATAAACAGCAAACTACCTACATAGATATACTCACTAAAATAAAAGTAGAAAGCAATAATTATTTTCCTTCAAAAATAATTATTGACTTTGAAATAGCCATGATAAATGCTATACTGAAAAATTATCCACACACAGCAATCCAGGGTTGCTATTATCATTTTAACCAGAGTCTCTGGAGACATCTACAAAAATCAACCCTAAGGGGCCGATTCCGATCTCGGCCGGTAGGGCTCCGAATCGGATTCGGCTTAACCGGATCCGATTCGGAGCCCTATTTCCCGACCGAATCGTACGCGCGTCCGGGCGAGCGAGTACGATGCGTATTCGCCAACCGACTCGTCCGGGCATCCCGACCGCTCCGACCGACTCGTTCCCGGGTCTAACCGCACCGACCGACTCGCTCGGACTCGACTCGCACCGCGCAATGGAGACGTTCCCCGGCCGGGTAAGTACGATGCGCGCCGCGAGCAGTCCGACCGAGCCGCGCACTCCGGCTCGAAAGAGCTGTCGGAGCCGTACTTTGGGGGTCCGACACGGACCCCCCTGTACGCGTAGCCGCGCGAGTCGCACACAGGGGGGACCCATGGGTCCCCCCTACCTGTGCGTGTACGGCGCGAATCGCTTCACCGCGTACACGCTGTAGGGGACGCCCTTGTCCGCCTCGCACCCATTGAGTCAATGGGAGCCCGCGTACGCGTTGTACGACAGGCTCCCATTGACTTCAATGGGAGTCCGACCGACTCGAGTCCGATGGCATACGTGCGCATCGTACTCGTTCGGTCGGACTGCACGGGTCCGATTCGGTCGGAAATCTCTCCGGGTCCGGCTCGGTCGGAGAGATTTCCGGCCCGAATCGGAATCGGCCCCTAAGTGTACAATATGCTACAGACAGTACTTTCGCCTACCAAATTAAAAAGCTAATAGCACTAGCATATGTACCTGTAACTGATGTAGCAGAGCACTACAATATTCTAATAGAGAGCCCCTATTACAAAAGGAACGAAGACAAAATAAGCCCACTACTAGACTACTTTGAGGACACCTGGGTGGGAAGATTGCATAGATCAGGGCATAGAAGGCAACCTAAGTTCCACATTCCTTGGTGGAACGTGTACCTAAGTTCCTTTAAAAAAGAAGCTAAAACAAATAATAGTGTTGAAGGATGGCATAATGCCTTCCAAGCAACAACAAGCAGAGGTAAACCTACCCTACAAAAACTACTACAATCTATACAAAAAGAACAAAGCTATCAAGAATTACGGATGGAACAATCTGTAACTCAAATATGTCCCAAATTAACTAAACAAACTAAAAAAATGTTTGAGCTACTGCAAAGTCAGGTTACCCTATACCCATCAACAAGAGGCCTAGATTACCTATCCCTAATAGCCAAAAGCATTTTATAAACTAAAGTTCCACAGCTATTATACATTTTTTCGTTCACAAAACAAACACTTTACACACATATATTAATATTATATTTTCACAAATATTACTTATTTGTGATGTATATTTTTTTAAATAAAAAAAATATATTTACAAATAAATAATATTTATCACAATATACTATAACACACTATTAATTTTAACCACATTTCCCACCCAATTAATAAAAAAAAAAATAGACTTACGGTTTATGTAGCTGTAGAAGATGTATTCCAAAAAGTAATAATCCTTGCATCTATCTGTTAATCCATGTTAAACTTTAAAAAAAGCCCCCAAAAAAATGCAAAAATCCAACAGGTCCTATATAAATCCATCCTGGCGAAATCCAAATAACGGAAACCCTCAAAAACCCGAAAAAGATACAAAAATATAAAAATCGCTCCAGGAAATACCGAAAAATAAAAGAAACTGTGATAATAATATTAGTTTAACAAACTAATACACAGTTCTTTTAAAAAAAAAACGCGTCTGTGTCTCCAACGTAAAGTCGATTAAAATGAAGCTGCAAAAAAGATTGAAAGCATACCCACCCACACAAATACACCCAAATACATTCATTAAATACAATAACATGAATTTATATCAACAAAACAACACATATTTAGTCATATTATCGTCTGTCTACACTACGCCTCAAACACTAACTCACGACATCTCACTAAAATATAACTAACAAGTACAGCACACCAAAAACGCAACAACCTAACTATAAATACAATATATATGTCCTAACTACACTAAAACATAAGTATTAAGTTAGAAAAATAAGTAAAATTTCCCTTACCTTGCTCGACGCGACGCAGCTTCCAACCGCGAGCTTCTCCGATCCTCAATGACCCAAAATAACAGTACGCGGTTACAAAATAGTCCCTGTAAACTAAAAATGGCTGCTTAAATAAATGTTTAAAAAAGGAATAATGTTAAAAAACGCATTATAGCAAAGTATAAATTTCACATATATTTTTCTTATGTTGTACACATTTTTCTCTATATTTAAAAATTATTATATATTGTATTATACTTTGTAACGTTATAATAATATTAATATAAAAATATATTTATTATTATTATAATTGTATATGTTTTTTTTATAATGATATTAATTATAAAAAATACATATTAATTATATAGAAATGTTAAATAAAACTTACCTGTTTAAAAAAAATGTTCATGCAATACAACAATGTAATAATTAATATTATTAATATTTTATATACTAATAATATTAATTAAAAATGTATTTACATGTAATAAAGTGCTAATTATTTGTAAATGATAAACAATATTCACTACAGCATTATAATGTTACAATATTAAATAATAAATAAACATACAATGCTTTACTTTCTGTATATATATGCCAAAAATGGTTATATAATTTGTATAAATATATTACAATGTTACAACTCTTGTAAAACAATAACATAACATTTTTTTTTCCTTAAAAAATTCAATTAACTAATAAATGTATGTAAAATAATTTATGTTCCTTAAATAAAAATTGACATATTTTGTGTATTTTTAATAATTTCTATTCCATTCTATAAATAAAAGAATTTTTTTTCTCTTTCTACCTACTTATACAAAAATAAAAGTTGTTTGAAAATAAAAAAAGTCTAATTTATTTTTATATGTATATCTTATTATTAAATATTTTACTTAAATATATTAATTTGATAAATGTACCATTTTAATTAACAATAAATAATCACATTGGTTTTTTTACTAGAAAATTATAAACTATACATCACTTACACAAGACAAATTCATTTTCACTGCACATAATAAAACACATTTATATTTCTTCACATATAAAAACACATACAGTAATTTTCCTACAACTCTTTATATAAAAAAATAAATACACAGCAAATAACATATTTGTTATATAAATATTTTATATAAATTATAAATAATTCTAAAAATATATTTGTACATAAACATACATCACTAACTATTCCCAATACATTTAAACAATATTCATTGAAGGTGGTAAACATAAACAATATATAATTTACTCTTCCCACTACACTTAGGGGCCGATTCCGATTCAGGCCGGAAATCTCTCCGACCGAGCCGGACTCGGAGAGATTTCCGACCGAATCGGACTCTGGCAGCCCGACCGAACGAGTACGATGCGCACGTATGCCATCGGACTCGAGTCGGTCGGACTCCCATTGAAGTCAATGGGAGCCAGTCGTACGACGCGTACACGGGCTCCCATTGACTCAATGGGCACGACGCGAACAAGGGCGCCCCCTACAGCGTGTTCGCGTCGATGCGGGTCGCGCCGTACATGCACGTGTAGGGGGACCCATGGGTCCCCCAGTGTGCGACTCGCGCGGCTACGCTTCCAGGGGGGTCCGACACGGACCCCCAAAGTGCGGCTCCGACAGCTCCTTGGAGCCGGACTGCGCGAGTCGGTCGGAGCGGTCGAGGTGCGCATCGTACTTACCCGGCCGGGGAACGTCTCCATTGCGCGGTGCGCGTCGTCCCCGTGAGAGTCGGTCGGAGCGATCGGGTTCTGCGAACGAGTCGGTCGGCGATTTCGCGAGTGCACGCATCGTACTCGCTCGCCCGGACGCACGTACGAATCGGTCGGGAAATAGGGCTCCGAATCGGATCCGGTGCCCTACCGGCCGAGATCGGAATCGGCCCCTTAGAATTAAGTAATAAAAAATACTAAACAGTAACCATATATAATTTACTATTCCCAATCCAGTATGCATTAAATAATAAAAACTGCTGTACATTAAACAAATTTAAATTACTATTCCCACTCCACTCAGTATTAATTCAGGGAAGGTGCTGGACACTAAGGGGCCGATTCGGCTTAACCGGATCCGATTCGGAGCCCTATTTCCCGACCGATTCGTACGCGCGTCCGGGCGAGCGAGTACGATGCGAATTCGCCGACCGACTCGTCCGGGCATCCCGACCGCTCCGACCGACTCGTTCCCGGGTCGAACCGCACCGACCGACTCGCTCGGACTCGACTCGCACCGCGCAATGGAGACGTTCCCCAGTCGGGTGAGTACGATGCGCACCGTGAGCAGTCCGACCGAGCCGCGCACTCCGGCTCCAAAGAGCAGTCGGAGACGTACTTTGGGGGTCCGTGTCGGACCCCCCTGTACGCGTAGCCGCGCGAGTCACACACAGGGGGGACCCATGGGTCCCCCTACCTGTGCGTGTACGGCGCGAGTCGCTTCGACGCGTACCCGCTGTAGGGGCGCCCTTGACCGCCTCGCACCCATTGAGTCAATGGGAGCCCGCGTACGCGTTGTGACGACCGGCTCCCATTGACTTCAATGGGAGTCCGACCGACTCGAGTCCGATGGCATACGTGCGCATCGTACTGCGTCGGTCGGGCTGCCAGAGTCCGATTCGGTCGGAAATCTCTCCGAGTCCGGCTCGGTCGGAGAGATTTCCGGCCCGAATCAGAATCGGCCCCTAAACATATAACAATTACTATTCTCACTACAATAAATATTAAATCATAGAAGGTGGTACACATTAAACATATATAAACTACTATTCCCACTCCAGTCAGTATTAACTCAGGTAAAATGCTGTACATTAAACATATATAAATTACTATTCCCACTCCAGTCAAAATTAAGTCAGGGAAGGTGCTGGACATTAAACATATATAAATTACTATTCCCACTCCAGTAAATATTAACTCAGGGAAGGTGCTGGACATTAAACATATATAAATTACTATTCCCACTCCAGTCAGTATTAAGTCTCAGAAGGTGCTGGACATTAAACACATAAAAATTACTATTCCCACTCCAGTCAGTATTAAGTCAGGGAAGATGCTGGACACTAAACATATAAAATTACTATTCCCACTCCAGTCAGTATTAAGTCAGGGAAGATGCTGGACACTAAACATATAAAATTACTATTCCCACTCCAGTCAGTATTAACTCAGGGAAGGTGCTGGACATTAAACATATATAAATTACTATTCCCACTCCAGTAAATATTAACTCAGGGAAGGTGCTGGACATTAAACATATATAAATTACTATTCCCACTCCAGTCAGTATTAAGTCAGGAAGATGCTGGACACTAAATATATATTTTTTACAATTTTAACAACCTCACCATTTTCCCCTAATAACCCAACATCCCAGTACTAAAAACAACCTATAATTTCTATTTTTAATTAACTTTATTTCTTCAAATAAATTTCAATTTTTTTAATTTCTATTTAATAATTAATTTAAAAATAATATTTAAATAACACTCCCCACCCTTATCCCCTAATAACACAACATCATACTTCTAAAAAAAAAAAATTTCCTTTTTATAATTTCACTTTCTAATTTTTTTAAATTTTCTATTTAAAGTTTTGTATTTAAATATATCAATTCATATAACTAATTTTAAAACACTGCCCAACTTTCTCCCCTAATAACACAATATCCCACTCTAAAAACAAAAAATTATTTATAAATTTTAAATTTAAGGGGCCCATTACGATACCCGGCGTAAAAAAATCCGCCAGGCATGGAAGCGGCAAAAATCCGCCCGCACACACCGTCTGAACACCGACCACGCCATTACGATTACACAAACCGAAAACCGCCATCGGCGGAAAAATCACACAAGATACCGCCCGCCATCGTCCGAGTCGGAGTCAAACCGCCCGCCACGGACGGAAACACGCACGACAACACAAAACCGCCCGCCCTCACGGCCGACACACCGCACGTGAGATTACGATCGCACCGCCATTAGCGCGGGAAAACTACAAATATACCGCCCGCCAGCGCAAACAACGCCGATGAGAATCGACACGGCAGAAGCCATGGCGCCCACGTCCCTGCACAGAAACCATCCGCTGACAAAAACAATCGCACACAACATGGCCAACAAGTCCACACAGCAAGGCACGCACAAATACACAAGCACAGTACACATCCCGAAAACACCCCCTGGACAAACAAAAACTACAAAGGCCAGAACCCCAGACACAACACACCTGAAAACAACAGACCATGAGGACACACCCACATAGGTAAGTACAAAAGCAGCACTCCCACAGACCACAACCCCTTGCAACATTTCAAACTAGAGAGGAGAGGAGAGGACACAGTGACACAGCAAGGACAGCAGCACACCACAGAAACGCACACATCACAACCACCACCACCACCAAACACCGGCACCACAAACCCCTGCACATTACACAACACACACCGCACCAGCACCACAAACACCATGGCACCACAAAGAATGCCCAAGTTCACGCCCATGGAGCTGACGGTCATGGTCGACGAGATCATCAAGGTGCACCCACAAATCTATGGGAACCTGGTCCAGCACACACCACTAGCCACCAGAAAGAGAATGTGGAACCGGATCGTAGACCAGGTCAATGCAGTCGGGACCTTGCCCAGGAACAGAGTCGAAATAAACAAACGGTGGAATGACGTCAAGAGCCTGGTCAAGAAGAAGGAGAGCAAGAACAGAGAGCTGGCTGCCGTCACTGGCGGAGGGAATCCCGCGCTCTTCAAGACCTTCAAAGCGTGGGAGGAGAAGGTGCGAGTCATCATACATCCCGAGATCCTCGCCGGATTAGCAGGGGGAGTGGAGGCTGGTAAGTACAAACTAATGTATACCAGCACACCGCTATGTACTCACATGCACTACCACCATGCCACAGCTCCCAGGGACAAACACCCCCATGTCCAGCACACAATACACAACACATCACACACACATGCAACAGACACCACCACACACAGCCCAAACCGAACAACTGTAAGATGCGTGGGGACATGTGTACACTCAGCCAGCCACGTAACCACCAACAGGTCCCCAAATATGCCAGAAGCGCCACAACGAGCACCCACCACACCCATGTGTCCGCCATAGCTGCACTAACCGACAAGTAACAGGTAAGTGGCAGGAACACAAAGTGCAGTGGGTGGGAGGGTGGACAGCCCAAGTACAAAACACACCAGGCCCCTAGTCCCACACCACAGCAAGGAGGAGCATCCCCCACACCCCACAGCCACGTGTCAGCCACCGCAGTGCACAACGACAGCCGAAAGGTAGACATCACGGTCCACAGCAATCGGTGTCAGTGGGTGTCCAGCCACCACCACGACCCACAACACCCCCCACCCCCACAGACCTGCAACATGGAGCACCCCCGCTTAGAACCATGTGGCATCCAGTACAGTGCACGCACGAACAACCTGCAGGTGGGAAACTGGACAGGGCTGGATTACTGGAGGCATGAGGACCGTAACACGACCAACACATGGGACATGTCACGTAGCAGACGAACACGCAGCACCGCCCACCGTCACGAACAAGTGAACAATGTGCACACGGACATGAACCACAGACTCACACCCCACATGACCCATCACAAACACAGCAACACCCAAGGAGCCACGTCTGCATGCACAAGCCACACTGAATATAGTACCACACGGCAGCCACTGTGCAACCCATCACACACAACCGAAACACCATTGAAGTCCTGTCCATGTAGCCCCTACTGCCTGTCAACCACACACCCCACAACTACGCCTATGTAAGACAAACAACACTAGACGCAACAGAGCGGAACAACATAAATGCACACGAACACCACTGAACCCATCAAACACACAGACACACCATGCACATACAACATACCATCCATCCCATCCGTCAGCCCCAGTCTCATGAAAGGCATGTCATCCGCACAGCTGCCACACATACAGCAGTCACGCTAAGATACATGCCCATGACCAACCATGTGCCAGAAGTCAATGAAGCGCACGACACACTGTGAGCAACAACACACAACATGGGCCACACCCCCCGAGCACTGCAGTGATGCACATGGCACAGGGCAGCACGCACACCAAGGAGATGGGACAACTGCAATACGTTGGCTGGCACACAACCATCACTCACTCATAACGATGCGTCCAATGCCATGTCCAGTAATCACAACAGACAGCAAATATGCAGGCCATGTCAAGCATGCACACACCTCAAACCATGCACTGTCATGCTGCCACAACACATGTCACGTTCGGCACCCATGGCTCACAGCATGTACCCCAAAAGCATATTCCATCCCAAATGCGAATCTGGGGCATGGCCCCCATGTTGCCATATGCGTTCCTAAGCGTCCCATCTGAACACCAAAAGCAAAGTACAAACCAGACCCAGGATGGGCCAGGAGCCCGCATACACCAGAGTCACAATAAGTAGGGGCACAATAAGTGTGTGGCATGGCCAATCCGTCCCATGCCACATGTGCACAGCACACAGTCCCATTGTCAAGCACACACAACTACAAATGCTACAGCCACACACACGCCTCCGGGAAACCCATGTACGAGATTGCACGAACTGTTAATGTCAGACGACAAATACATACTTCGCCAGGTGCAACACAATAACAAATCTCATTCTCTCCACAGGTGACGAACTGCTGGATGCTGGGGATGGAGACAGCAGCCAGCACAGCCAGCCTACAAGCCCCCAACGAGGACACACGGATGTGGAGGATCTGTCCTCCTCTTCGGACACGGACCACCAAGCAGGCCCATCTGGTGTGGCAGGGCCCAGCCGCTCCCCAGGACCCCTCCTACCCACCAACCCATCATCCAGGGCTGCTGAACATTCCCAGCCCCCTGCTGCCACTGTCGTTGCGGCCACACCCACGGTCATTGCGGCCACACCCACGGTCATTGCGGCCACACCCACGGTCATTGCGGCCACTACCATTGCCGCAACCGCCACCATCGCCGCACCGACCACCACCGCCGCCACCACCACCACGTCTTCGCTGGCACCAGCCCCAGCGCAGGTGGTGGCCCGGCCGACTGGATCCACCCTGGGAGCCACAGCGAGGACCGTGGTGAGCAATGTGGCTAGTGGGCAGGCCGGTGGCAGCAGTACTGGTAGGAGGAGCAGTGTCAGGGAAACGCAAGTCTCCCCTGGGAGCCATGCCCTGCCTCAAATGGCCAGAGTCCTTGGGGCCTATGAAGAGGCCCAAGAACAATGGGTCAGGTCTGCTTCAGACACGCGGGAGGTGCTGGGGGTGCTGAGGTCCATGGACGCCCGTATGGGCCAACTCGTGGACCTCATGGGCCAGCTGGTGGTGGCGGTGAGGTCACAGCCAGGGACAGCAGCTCCCCTCCGCCACCACCTGCCGGGGCGCAGGGTCGAGCAGCAGTGTCCAGTTCCCCTGCGTCCACAGCCAGTGAGCACACCTCAACCACCAGCATGTCGCAAGCAGGCACCCCCTCGCAAACGTGGAAGGGGCCGTCCGAAGTGGAAACAGATCTCCCGGGAGGACTTCGCACGCTCCAGACGCAAGTGAGGCAGCCAGCCAGCCTTCCTTGACCACCCACTGCATTGACTTGGACTACGATCCCACTCCACACAGCCATCTGGATGGCATGTGTGTGTTGGACTATGGACATAGAACCAGTGGGTACACCCTGAGCATCACGCAGCCATGACCGACAGCTCATTGTCACTGCACGCACCACTTATGTCATCACCTTACACACAATCACATGTCACAGTTTGAAATAAATGCACCTCTTACACAAACTGCTGTTTGTGCCCTGTGTTTTATTTGTACGGAATACAACGGCCACCTTGGGCGGAAAGGCACCTGATGCGTGGCATGGCAATGGAACCGGAGGGCCTGTAGGGACCTAGGGGTGGGAGACAGAACAGGAGCACATTCAATGAGTGTGTCACACACCCATCACACAGTACATGTCAACAACTACAAGCAATGTACACACATCGCACAGAGCAATAGGGCACAATGCCACAGCCACCAACAGTGGCATACTACCCTGGCCATGGAGCGTTGACACACAGCACGCAGTGAACAAACGGCCACCCTGACACAGCACACACACACCTGCACAGACACAGCCACATCAGCCGTCGTACATGGACACTCACCGTCAAGTGAAGTAGTGGGCGATGAGCTGCTGCCGCACATTACCAGCTTCCTCCTCTCCGCTGTCCTCCTCACTCGAGCTGTCCTGGTCTGCGGGCTGGGGCCCTGGTTGATCTCCGTCATCCACGATGAGGGGGATCTGCTTCCGAATGGCCAGATTGTGCAGCATGCAGCACGCCACCACTATCTGGCACACCTTCTGTGGGGAGTACGCCAGCGCACTCCCGGTGCGGTCCAGGCACCTGAACCTGGACTTGAGGAGGCCAAAGGTACGCTCGACCACACGTCTGGTCCTCCCATGTGCCTCATTGTAGCGATCGTCTGCTGGGGTGCGAGGATTCCTCAATGGACTGAGCAGCCATGCCCCATTCGGGTACGCAGAGTCACCTGGGTGTGAGGGACACAGAGAACCGTTGCTATTCCAACTGGACAGGGGACAGCATCGCACAACCAGCACGCTACACCACTCCACATACTCACCGACAATACAGCCACGATCCTGTTGCAGATTGGACATCAGTCGTGGCAAGATGCTGTTGCGCATTATGTGTGCGTCATGGGCCGAGCCTGGGAACTTTGCACACACGTGGGTGATCACCATGTCCGCAAGGCACACCACTTGCACATTCAGGGAGTGCGTGTGCTTCCTGTTGCGGTACAGGTGCTCAGTGGCCTGTGGTAGAACAAGGTCAACATGTGTGCAGTCAATGGCTCCAACGACGTGTGGGATTCTGCCAAGGGCATAGAATGCACCCTTCACTGCCGCCAATTCACGAGCCCTGGGGAAGCGGATGTACCTGTTTCGGTACAGCATCATGGCTGCCAGTACATCCCTCAGCACCTTGCTGAACATGGGCTGGGACATCCCTCCTCCACTGCCCACTGTGTGCTGGAATGACCCAGTGGCGAAGAAATGCATGGCGGCCATCACCTTAGCCGTGGGGGTGACAGCTGTCGGATACACCCTGCGGGGACGGAGATGGGGTTCCAACATGGCACACAGTCGACGCAGGATTGGCCTGTCCAGCCGAAACTTCCTAATGACCTCTGTATCGTCCATGTCCGCCAGCAATTGGTATGGGCGGTCAATGTTCGGTCTCCGCCTAGGGAAAATGGCAGTGGACACATGTCAAAGCAACACAACACATAGCAATTTCGCATACACATCACTGACATGACTGAGCAAGCACATGAGCCACAGCCCAGCTGTCAAGCTGGGACGGCACGGCCACAATACACTTACACAGGTCTCCCAACAATGGCAATGGCTAGTGATACAAACCACTGCCATGTGCATGCACATGGGGATCTAGGCCCCAATGACTTGCGGGGCGTGCTGATGGGGACTGACTGCATATTCGTCAAGCGGCAACGCCACGGCAACATGAATGTCTGCTGAGCATGGAACTGCTTCCGAGGCTGGATGAGTATGGCACACGACGACGACGATGTGGGCACAGGCTGAGCGGCCAAAACAAGTGGGACCTGTGGCACGAGGGGATATGAGACAGTAGTAGGTGTCAGCACTGCACCCTATGTACAGCACTGTACGGATCACACCTCCCGAAACATTGACAGGTGTCCACATTGACAGCCCCATGCCAAGACGGCTGTGTGCTTGCAGTCACACGTCACAGGTGAGAGGTTACATTGCACGTGCCAGGTGGCAGACGTACATAGTGGGAGCTGGCATGTGTGTGCATGTGTCTCCTGTTCAGGATCCACCAGATGGGCGCTGACTCTGTACTGAGCATTGGACACAGCATGTTCCGTGGAAGGCTTGTGTGTGTGGGATGGTGGCACTGGATGTGCCTCCGTTGGGTGGGGGCCATGCACAGGGCGGGTACGTCGATGATTGCGCATTGTTGGTCACGGTGGGTGCACCCACTCAGATGTGTTGCCCTGTGTTCAATTCCTATGTCCGCATGATGATGGACTGTAGATGTGGGCAGACTACACATTGGTCGATGTGCTGTCTATATGCATGTGCCTTCACACCAGGCACAGCTGCCCCTGCACATGTGACCCCTGCTGGACTCGCTGCTGGGTCTGTGGAGCTGATGCACCTTCTGTGCGTGGGGCGGACAGCTCTCCTCACTTCCCTCATTGCGCATGTCATGACTTTGCCGCAGGTGACATGGATCATGGAGGGCCCACATGTACGCGTGGGTAGGCTACACATGATTGTTCACTGGTCGCCACCCCCAGTCAGTGTTTCGAATGGGAAGGTTGTCGTGCTGGTGGTATATTCGATGTGGCGGATGGGCGGGCCTAGGTGCGGGCTTACATTCCGGACATGGGGGGTAGTTGGATTGGCGACTAGTTGCAGTACACACGGGACACGTCTCTTCCTTTCCACATCTGGGTCATCCCTTGTACTCACTGACAGTGATACAGTCATCTTCGCCCCAGCCCTCATGTCCTCCCCTCGCTCCCCCAATATGCATGTGCACCTGCGAGGCTAGCGCTTGCACAGGCAGCCCCAAGCTCGCACCAGAGAGGGCAAGGAGTGTATGTGTGGGTCCAGTTGCACGAGTGGGCTGTCTCAGGGTATGATGTGTTGCGGGACGCCGTCCACCTGCGTGGTGCCCCAAATGGAGACCCGGCCTGCATGGACTATGCATCACAGTCTTCGCCTTCCGGATCCGCCACCTGCGACACCCAGTGGCTGTGGCTGCCCTTGCGGCCATGCCGCGTCCGTCTGTGACTGATGGCCCACACATTCACTCTTTGGCCTCTCTGGGGAGGGCTCGGGGTGGTGGCGCACGCGCTTGCACTTAGTCGCAATGGCATGTGGCGTGGTTGGTATAATGGGCAATGGATGGGATGGTGCGAGCCACCTCCCGTGACGTCAGTGCTGCTCGTGCTGTGGTGCGTCCCCCTACACTTCCATTTGACTTGTGCCATGCTAGACGTTGAGGTTCTATTGCCTGCGTGATATGACCAGGAGGAGCGCGAGGAGACCTCTCACACACCATGCTCCACTGCCATCCCGTGCCCTGTATCGCCTGTGCGGATTGACTATGTTGGGGTTACACCTGGTCGACTGGGGCTGTGTGTGCCTTGTCAAGGGGCATGGCGGGCGCACAACAGGATCCAGCTTGTCCACAGAGGGTGGGCTGAGGTGCGCACACAGACGGTATACATGTAGCCTACCAGACCGCTTGGCATCATGGGCACAGTCCATCTCAGTTCCATGTGACAGGTTTGCTGCGGTTGTTCCTCATGCACGCGTGCATGTGAGATGACATCAGGGCATGTGCTTGCGTGCATGCAGCGGCGTGCCACTTGTTGTTGCAATGTGGTGGTTACTGGACATGTCACAGTCACTGGGGTCGTGTTGTTGTTGTATGCACTTGTCGTCCATGCAAAGGTCCTGGTATGGGATTCCCGGGGCGGGGGTGGGAGGGGTGCAGCACCCACAGACTCCAGGCGACCTATTCATGTCCACTGAGCGGTGTGTGTGTCCATGGGCGCTGGATCCATGTTGTGTCCTGGTTGTTCGTGCAGTTCCGTCCATGTGGGTGCGATACACAGACCCCATGCCACTGCCTCCCACGATGCATGCGGTGTTCCTGGATGTGATGGGGAACAGTGTGCATGTCCCGGTCATATCCGATGTCATGGCGATGTCGTTGATGGTGTGGTAACAGTTGCCGGTCGTTTGGTATGGCTGTTGTGGTGGTGACTGGCCAGTCCGTGCGGAAGCTAAGCATGGGTGCGGGGTTGGACATCATAGGTCAATCGGGGAACCTGCGTTGTGGTCCGACGAATTTACAGGTTGTCAGGTATGCGATGCCGTCCAGCAGGGCTTCCATGTCATTGGTGGTGTACATGTTTGCCAGCCATTGTAGCGGATGGTGGCTGTCAAGGTGTTGTTCGTAAGTTGTCCCTTGGAGGACCATGATGGGGCATGCTGGGTGACATTCGATGTAGCTGTTCTCGATGATCCGTCGTGTGGAGGCACAGTGGTCCCATTTCAGTGTGGGTGCGATGTTGGCCACATACGCCATGCCCCCATAGGCAGAGCAGGCCCTGTCGTGTGCGTCCAGAGGGAGGAGTAGTGGTAGAAGGTCCGCCTTTAGACATGCCGGGTTGGAGAGGCATATCTCCACGGGATGCTGGTAGGGACACCTCCGACAGTAGAAGACGGGCATGACGCAGCTGAACAATGTGATGCGGTAAGTCAGTCGGTAACTTACGTTCAGCAGGGACAGGAGATCGCATCCCAATATATGTATCAGGTTGGTTTTGTACAGCTTGAGCTGTCCGGCGTAGTTGGGTAGGTGTGTTGCGGTTGCCATTTCGCAGCGGTGCATTGTGGTGGCGTGCTCCGGCTGTGTGTGCAGTCTGCAATGTGCACGCTCCGAGGTTGCTGTGAGCTCTGTGTAGTCGTAGGGAGACAGGACTTGTGTTCTGTTGGCTTGTTTGGAGGACACGGGCCCTCATCCCACATGCTTCTCAGACAGTTCAAGGTCAGTGATGTGTGACTCCTTCCAATTAACTTGCATGTGGCCGACATGGGGAGTGTTTTCTTCTTTCTTCCCCGTCCGTTGTGTGCTTCTGTGATATGCGCTATCTGCCCTGTGGTCGGTCTCCTCGGCATGCCTGTGTTGGTCTTTTCTTGGACAATGGCTGTATTCACCGGCTTCTTTCGTAGGGCTGTGGTTTCGGAGTTGGAATGGAAGGTCATTCAGTGCTGTCTGCTCTCCCTTGTGTGGGCGGCAGGCTGCCTTTCCGCTCTGCGTTGGGCCTTGTGTGTGAATGTTATTCTTGGGCCACCTGTTGTCGGTCCCCGGGCTCTTTGGTGTTCCGTTTTATATGTCTTGTTCATATGTGCAGGGTGGTATGGGTGTTTCAGTGTGGTACTGGCGTTCCTCTTCCCGAAGGGGCCCTGCTTCTCCTAGTTGGTGTTGCCGCCGCTGTGTGCTTCGCCATGTTTGTTACACTGGGGTGTGTCCTGCTGTTGCGTGACTTCACTGACATGTGTGCGTCGGTTGTGTGGCGTTGGGTGTTGTCCGTGAATTGGGCGTTGGGGACATGTCTGTGGCAGGCCTGTCACGTGTCATGTGCGTTCGGGGTGGGGCTGATGTGTGTGGTGCTTGGTTGTGTCCCTGTGTCTGTGTGCGACGCATGCATGGCGCTGCGGTTGGCCTCTGCGTTGTGCGCATGTGTGGCGGCGTCATCGCCGCTTTGGGGCCCACACACAAATTTCACATGGAATAGCCATGTGCAGTGTGCGTGGAGCTCGAAATCCAGGATCTCCAGCTCCTCGCTGGTGAGTGGACCTGTCCTCAGCGTCATCGACGTGTAGGTGGAGAGGTGGCAGCAGCATGTGTTCTCGAGGGGTGCCAGGCTGCAGTTCCAGGTAGATGTGGTTCCTAGTCTCAGGTGGTGTGTACACATGTGTTACGCGATGTTACGATTTGGCCTGTGTGTCATATGTGGATGCAATGGTGGATGTGTAGTGTACACGCGCTGGGGGGGGTTGTCCGCTTTTTCCGCCCTTGCACTGTGTGCGCTGTTTGCGTGCACTTGTTGTGTGTGTGCCTACCTGCGTCTCCGCGGTACGTTGCGTCCTTGGTGGTGCATCAGCAAGAGCATGGGGAGGGCCTGCAGTGCTGGATTCATGCTCGGGGAGCCACTTCTTCGTTGTCCGTGCTCGGCGTCCGTGTTACCGCTTCGGTTTGTCGTACGGTATCTCTTGGCCGTGGGAGCCGTTTGTTTGCGGCATCGTAATTTATACGCCGGGCGGGACGTGTTTTCGTCGGACGGTGTGTGTCAGTTGGGCTGCGCCGCTACGTGTACGGGCGCACTTTGATGGCGGACGGTGTTGCTGGCTTGCCGGCGGTGTTTGGCCTACTTTTCGCATCGTAATTGGGCGGGCGTGTGGACTGCTGCGTGCCGGCGGTAACTGGTGGTTTTTGCATCCGCCAGCACGGCGGTTGTGCTTCCGCCCGCCATCGTAATGACCCCCTAAATTTCATATTTTAAATTATTTCCAAAATTCGAAATTTTCATTTCATATATCAATTTTATACTAATATTTTTAAAATACTACCCACCCTTATCCCCTATTAACGCAACATCCCACTGCTAAAAGAAAACATACTTTTTATATTTTTATTCTAAATTTCGTTTTTGTAAATAATTTCTAATTTTAAATAAATTTAATTAATATGTAAATTTTATCCTAGTATTTTTAATACACTACCCACCCTTATCCCCTAATAACCCAACATCCCGCTCCTAAAAAAAAAAATTACTTTATATTTTTTATATAATTTCCTTTTTTCAAATTAATTTTAAATTTACAAAATATTAAATTATTAGCTAAATTTAAATTAATATTTTTAAAATACTCCCCACCCTTATCCCCTAATAACCCAACATCCCGCTCCTAAAACAAAACATATATTTTATATTTTTAATATAAATTTTGGGGCCCATTAGGATGGCGGGTGGAAGCACCACCGCCGTGCTGGCGGATGCAAAAAGCACCAGTTACCGTCCGCCCGCCACAGCACACACGCCCGCCCAATTAGGATGTGAAAAGTCAGCCAAACACCGTCCGTAAGCCAGCTACGCCCTCCGCCATCAAAGTGCGCCCGTTCACGGAGCGGCGCGGCCTAATGGTGACACACCGCCCGACGAAATCACGTACCGCCCGGTGTACAAATTACGATGCCAGAACCAAACAGTTCCCCCGGCTAAGAGACACCGCACGTGAAAGCAAGGCGGAAAACCGAACGCACAGTACGGATAGCAAAGAGGCGGACCCCCCGAGCATGAATCCAGCACTGCAGGCCCTCCCAATGCTCTACCTGATGCAGCACCCAGGAGTCAACGCACCGCGGCGACGCAGGTAGGCAGACACACAACAAGGGCACGCAAACAGCGCACACAGTGCAAGGGCGGGAAAACTGTATATGGCCCCCCCGACACCCCTGCGTGGACACGACACATCCACCACTGCACCCACACATGCGCACAACGCAGAGGCCAACGGCAGCGCAATGCATGCGCCGCACACAAACAACACAGGGTCACAACCAAACACCACACACACCAGCACCACCCAGAACGCACATGTCACGTGACAGCCCTGCCACAGTCATGTCCCCAACCGGCAATTCACTGTTGCCAACCTGACGTCACACAAGTGACCCGAACATCTCAGTGACGTCACGCCAAATTAGGACACACCCCTGTGTGCAAAACATGGCGAAGCACACAGCGGCGGCAACATCACCCAGCAGAATATGGACCCCGTCGGAAAAAGGTACGCCAGTACCACACAGAAACACCGATGCCACCCTGCACCCAATAACAAGACATGCAATACGTAACATCAAAGATACCGGGGACAGACAACAGGTGGCACCAATTATAACACAAGGCCCAACGTATAGCGGAAACGCAGCTTGCCGCCCACACACGGGAGAGGAGACAGCACTGAATGACCTTCCATTCCCACTCCGAAACCACATCCCGACTAAACAAGCCGGAGACAACAATCATTGCACCAAAAAAGCCCAACACAGGCATGCAGAGGGAAGCGGCCACAGGGCAGATAGCGCATAACACCAAAGAACATTCAGAATGGAAAAAAGAAATGATAACACTCCCCCATGTGGTTCACATGCAAGTTATCTGGAAGGAGTCAGACACCACTGACCTTGACCATTCAGAGAAGCATGTGGGATGAGGGCCCGTGTCCTCCGCATAAGCCAACATAACACAAGTCCTGCCTCCCTACGACCATTACAGAATTCCCAGCAACGTCGGAGGTTGCACCCTGCAGACTGCACAGACAGCCGGAGCACGCCACCACAGCGCCCTGCAGCAAAATGGCACTTGCACCACACCTACCCAACTACGCCGGACAGATTAAGCTGTACAAACATAACCTGATACAGATATTGGGATGTGACAATCTGGCCTTGCTGAACGTAAGTTACCGACTAACTTACCGCATCGCATTGTTCAGCTGCGTCATCCCCGTCTTCTACTGTCGGAGGTGTCCCTTCTACTATCCTGTGGATTTATGTCTCTCCAACCCGGCATGTCCAAGGGCGGACCTGCTACAACTATTCAACCCCCTGGACGTCCACGACAGGGTCTTTTCAGCCTATGGGGGCATGGCGTATGTGGCTACTATCGGACCCACACTGCAATGGGACCACTGTGCCTCCACACGACGGATAATGGATCACAGTTACATCGAATGTCATCCAACATGTCCCATCATGCTCCTACAAGGGACAACTCACGACCAACACCTTGACAGCCACCATCCGCTACATTGGATGGCATCCATGTCCACCACCAATGCCATGGAAGCCCTGCTGGAAGGTATTGCATACCTGACAACCTGTCAATTCGTCAGGCCCCGCCGCCATACCCCCAATTGAGCAATGATGTCCCACACCGTACCCATGCATGGCCTCCGCACGGACTGGGCAGTTACCAGTACAACAACTATACCATACAACCTGCAACTGACACCACACCATCAACTACACTGCAATGACATCGGATATATTCGGGACATGCACTCTGTTCCTCATCACATCCAGTAACTCTGCATGAACAGGGGGAGGCAGAGGCATGGGATTTGTGAATGGCAACCACATGGACAGAACTGCACGTACAACCATGCCATAATATGCATCCTGCGCCCATGAACATATGCACCGGTCAGTGGACAGTAATCGTCCGGCTGTAGTATGTGAGAGCTGTCACCTCACCTCCCCTGAACTTCCGTGCCAGGAGCTTTGCATGGACAACAAGTGCATCCACCAACAACATGACCCCAGCGACTGTGACATGTCCAGTAGCCACCACATCGCAACAACAAGTGGGACGCCGTTGCATGCACATAAGTCCATGCCCTGATGCCACCTCCACGCATGTGTGTATGAGTAACTATCACAGCAAACCTGTAACATGGAACTGAGATGCACTGTGCCCATGATGACAAGCGGACTGGTAGGCTAAATGTGTACTGTCTGTGTCAAAGTCAGCAGCACCTCAGTAAGTAGCAAATGTACATTAGCACAGCAACGGCTAAGCAGTCGTAACTCTGAAGCCCACATCCCACAGTCAACAACTAATCACATCTACCCCTACACCCTATGCCATGTGTAATCATGCTGAGTATATCCTCCACATGCATTTTGCTGCCAGTAGTGTCCACTATACTGCATCACAGAGGACATAAGTACCAATACATGTCTAGAAGCAAAAATGTGTCTCTGCTGATTCATTTCACAAGTACGAATGAGAGAGGATGAGAGTGTGAGAAGTACACGGCAGTTGTGAGATGACCATGTAGTCCACTGTAATTGGATGTCAACGCAAATGAGTAGCACAATTGTGGAAGACACACATGTGTCATGTGAAGCGGGAGTCACGCATGGCTCAGGTGGGTGGGTGTGACGGGTAGGTGCGCACATGCAATGTTGAAACACGCTGTGTTGGGAGGATACAGGAACAGTACATTGGCGCTCTCCTGGGAATTTGTGAAGACCACCTGTCTGGGGATGAATGTGAACTCGTGTGTGCACAACAGGCGGGCACACGATCAATGCTGCATCAAGTGTAGACGTCAGCCCACCCTCCTTGGACATGCTGGATACTGCTGTGCATCCGCAAGGCTCTTGCCAAGGCACTCACATCCCCTGTCGACCAGGTGTATCCACAACATAGTCCACCTGCACAGGCAATCCAGGACACGGGATGGCAGTGGAGCATGGTGGGTGAGAGGTCATGGCGCGCTCCTCCTGGTCACATCACGCAGGCAACACATCCCCAATGTGTAGTATGGCACAAGTCATATGGAAGTAGTGGGGGGACGCACACATCACGAGCAGTATTGACGTCAAGGAAGGTGGCTCGCACCATCCCACCCATTGCCTAGATCTCCACACACGTCACATGCCATTGCAACAGAGAAGCCAGCGCGTGCACAAGCAGCTCCGAGCTCGCCCCAGAGAGGCCAAAGAGTGAATGTGTGGGTCCATGAGCTCCAGTTGGACGCGGCCTGGGCCGCTAGGGCAGCTACAGCCTCTGTGTGTTGCAGGTGGTGTATCCGGACTGCGGAGCCTGTCATGCATTGTCAATGTTGCCCGGGTCTCGAGTCGGGGCACCACGCAGGTGGACGGCGTCCCGCCACATATCATACCGTGAGACAGACCACTTGTTCAACTGGACCCACACATACACTCCTTGGCCTCTCTGGGGCGAGCTTGGAGCTGCTTGTGCATGCGCTAGCTTCTCATGTGCAAATGCATATTGGTGTGAGCGAGGGGAGGCCATGAGGACAGTGTAAAAGATAACTGTTTGACTTTCAGTTAATTTAAGGAATGCCCCTGATGTGGTCAGAAAAAGACGTGTCTTGTGTGTATTGCAACTAGTAGATAAGCCGATGACCTTCCCATGTCTTGCATGTAGCCCCGCACCTAGCCCCACAAACTCGACACATCAAAATGAGTACCAGCACCACATTCTTCCCATTCGAAGCACTGACTGGGGGTGACAACCATTGGACAGTCTTGTGTAGTCCACCCACGCGTACATGTGGGCCCTCCATGATCCATGTCACCTGCGGCAAAGTGATGTCATGGACAATGACGGTAGTGAGCAGAGCTGTCTGCCCCACGCACAGATGGTGCCTCAGCTCAACAGACCCAGCACTGAGGGCAGCAGGGGTCACATGTGCAGGGGCAGCTGTGCCTGGTGTGAAGGCACATGCATATAGACAGCACATCGTCCAATGTGTAGTCTGCCCACATCTACAGTCCATTGTCAGGCGGACCTAGCAAAAGATCACAAGACAACACATCTGTGTGGGTGTACCCACTGTGACCAACACTGCGCAACAATCAACGTACCCGCACTGTGCATGGCCCACCCCGCAACGGAGGTCACATTCAGTGCCACTATCTCACACACACATCCCTGTCACGAGGCATGGTGTGTCCAATAGACAGGACTGAGTGAGCGCCCATCCGGAGGGTCCTGAACAGGAGACACATGTAACCCACTAGGCAGTCTGTGTTGTCACCTACTGGCATTGTGCAGTCAATGTGCAGGCCAGGCCTGCTGGGACTGAGAAGGGCAGCATGGCCCCAGCCTGACATGCACACGACCAACAAGTGCACTGAGACCTGCATTGCCAATTGGCTGGGTCACTGGATGTCTGACATGAAGTTGCCATGTACCACCACTCGGGAGGGACAGACAGGTCAAAGCGCCCGAGAGCACACATACCCATGCCACCTGCAGTCAGCATGGTGAGCAGTGGATGTTTGAACACCACAGGCTCTGACTCATAGTGCTGCGGATCAACGACATGTGTGTCACCCACATGCACCCACACACACACTGCAGCTGTCTCCCACACACAAATTTCACATGGAATAGCCATGTGCAGTGTGCGTGGAGCTCGGAATCCAGGATCTCCAGCTCCTCGCTGGTGAGTGGACCTGGACATGTCCTCAGCGTCATCGACGTGTAGGTGGAGAGGTGGCAGCAGCATGTGTTCTCGAGGGGTGCCAGGCTGCAGTTCCAGGTAGATGTGGTAATGCCTGTCCCACTCACACACACATATAACCCCCTGGGTCAGTTACAGTGGGTCCAAGCTGCTGCAATCCGTGTACCATGTCTGGCAGCTTCAATTGCAGACGTAGGCCTGCTCCCAGCTGGCCCGGGACGCTTACCTCCATAGTGGAACACGCAGGGTGCAACCGCGAGGGACATTGGAGTTGGCCGTAAGGGCCTGGACCATGGCGGGTACAGTCCGCTGATGCCATGTGCACCACACAGTATGATGTGCGCACTGCATCTGCAGGTGTGGCCATGATTTGTGTGTGGGTGCAGGTGCACAATGGACGGGGCCACAACATGCTGTGTGCATAGGCAGGAACGGCCAGTGGCCAGCCTCCACATGTCTGTTGGCACATCATCATGTACACATTGGCATGGGTGCATGGGATATGCATATGCACACACATGCCATCTTTCACTATGTACATCTGCCACTTGGCACGTGCAATGTTACGTGTCACTTGTGATGTGTATTTGCAAGCACACAGCCGTGTTGGCATGGGGCTGTCAATGTGTACACCTGTCAATGTGTCTGGAGGTGTGATCCGTACAGTGCTGTACATAGGGTGCAGTGGTGACACCAATGACTGTCTCATATCCCCCCGTGCCACAGGCCCCACTTGTTTTGGCCGCTCAGCCTGTGTCCATAGCGTTGTTGGTGTGTGCCATACTCACCCAGCCTCGGAAGCAGTGTGATGCACAGCAGCAAGTCATGTTGCCGCGGTGTTGCCGCTTGCCGAATATGCAGTCTGTTACCATCAGCATGCCTTACAAGTCATTGAGGCCTAGATCCCCATGTGCATGCTCATAGCAATGGTGTGTGTTACTGCCCATTGCTATTGGTAGGGAACCTGTGTAAGTGTATTGTGGCTGTGCTGTCCCTACTTGTCAGCTGTTCTGTGATTCAAGTGCTTGTTCAGTCATTTGTGTTTTGTGTATGTGAATATGCCATGTGGCGTCTTGCTTTGACATGTGTCCACTTCCATCCTTCCTAGGCGGAGACCAAACATTCATCGCCCCTACCAATTGCTGTCAGACATGGAGGATGTAGAGGTCATCCGTAAATATCGTCTGGACCGACCCACCCTGCATCGTCTATGTGCCATGTTGGAACCCCACCTCCGTCCTCGCAGGGTGTATCCAACAGCATTCACCCCCACGGCTAAGGTGATGGCTGCACTGCATTTCTTCGCCACTGGGTCATTCCAACACACAGTGGGCAGTGGAGGTGGGATGTCCCAGCCCATGTTCAGCATGGTGCTGAGGGATGTACTGTCAGCTATGATGCTGTACAGGAACAGATACGTCCGATTCCCCAGGGCTCGTGAATTGGCGGCAGTGAAGGGTGCTTTCTATGCCCTTGGACGGATCCCCCACATCGTTGGTGCTATAGATTGCACCCATGTTGGCCTTGTTCCACCACAGGCCACTGAGCAGCTCTACCGCAACCGGAAGCACACGCACTCCCTGAATGTGCAAGTGGTGTGCCTTGCGGACATGGTGATTTCCCACGTGTGTGCCAAGTTCCCAGGATCGGCACATGACGCGCACATCATGCGCAACAGCATTCTACCACGACTGATGGCCAATCTGCAACCGGACCGTGGCTGGATTGTCGGTGAGTATGTGGAGTAGTGTAGCGTGCTGGCTGTGCGATGCTGTCTTGTGTCCAGTTGGAATTGCAACGGTTCTCTGTGTCCCTCACACCCAGGTGACTCTGCTTACCCGAATGGACCCTGGCTGCTCAGCCCATTGCGACGTCCTGGGGGCCCAGCTGATGTCCGCTACAATGAGGCACATGGGAGGACCAGACGTGTGGTTGAGGGTACCTTTGGCCTCCTCAAGTCCAGGTTCAGATGCCTGGACCGCACCGGGAGTGCACTGGCGTACTCCCCACAGAAGGTGTGCCAGATAATAGTGGCTTGCTGCATGCTGCACAATCTGGCTATTCGCAAGCAGATCCCCCTAATTGTGGATGACGGAGATCAGCCAGGGCCCCAGCCTGCAGACCAGGACAGCTCGAGTGAAGTGGACAGTGGAGAGGAGGAAGCTGTGAATGTGCGTCAGCAGCTCATCGCCCGCTACTTCACTTGACGGTGAGTGTCCATGTACGACGGCTGATGTAGCTGTAGTTGTGCAGGTGTATGTGTGCTCTGTCACGGGGGCCTTTTGTTCACTGAGTGCTGTGTGTCAATGGTCCATGTCCAGGTTGGTATGCCACTGGCAGCGGCTGTAGCAGTGTGCCCTGTTGCTCTGTGTGATGTGTGTACATTGCTTGTAGTTGGTGACAAGTACTGTGTGATGAGTGTGTGACACACTCATTGAATGTACTCTTGTTCTGTTTTTCAACCCTAGGTCCCTACAGCCTCTCCTGTCCCATCGACATACCACACAGCAGATGCATTTCTGCTCATGGTGGCGATTGCACATCGTTGAATAAACCCAGGACACATGAAGCAGATTGTGTTCAAGGTGTATTTATTTACAGCGGTGACATGTGATTGTGTGCAAGGTGATGACAAACATGGTGCATGCTGTGACAATTAGTTGACGGTCATGGCTGCGTGATGGTCAGGGTGTACCCATGAAGTTCCATGTCCACAGTCCAACAGACACATGCCATTCACATGGCAGTGTGGGGTAGGATCGTAGTACAAGTCAATGCAGTAGGTGGTCAAGGTGGCTGGCTGACTCACTGGCGTTTGGTGCGTGCGAAGTCGTCTCTGGACACCTGTTTCCTCTTCGGGCGGCCCCTTCCACGTTTGGTAGGGGTGGGGTGTGTTGATGTGCCGCTGGTGGTGGCTGAGGAGTGCTCACTCGCTGTGGACGCAGGGGAACGCGATGCTGCACGACCCAGCGCCACAGCAGGTGGTGGCGGAGGTGGTGTTGCTGGCCTTGCTTGTGCCCTCCCCCCCACCACCAGCTGGCCCATGAGGGCCACGATTTGGCCCATATGGGCGTCCATGGACCTCAACACCCCAAGGACCTCCCGCGTGTCGGTAGCCGACCTGGCCCATTGTCCTTGGGCCTCTTCATAGGCCCCAAGGACTCTGGCGATTTGCGGCAGGGCTTGGCTCCCAGGCTCAGATGGCGTTGGCCTGGCCCTGCTCCTCCTACCAGTACTGCTGCCACCGACCTGCCTACTAGCCACATTGCTCACCACGGTCCTCGCTCTGGCTCCCAGGGTGGAGCCCGACGGCCGTGCCACCGCTTGCGCAGGGGCTGTGGCCAGGGATGGCGTGGTGGTGGTGGTTGCGGCGGTGGTGGTGGCCGCAACGACCGTGGCAGCAGGGGTCTGTGACTGGTCAGCAGCCCTGGGTGATGGGTTGGTGGGCAGGAGGGGCCCTGGGGAGCGGGTGTGCCCTGCCACTCCAGATGGGCCTGCTGGGTGGTCCGTGTCCGGAGAGGTGTCCAGCTCCTCTACATCCGTGAGTCCGGGTCGGGGGCTTGCGGACTGGCTGTGCTGGCTGCTGTCACCCTCTCCAGCATCCAGCAGTTCGGCACCTGTGGGGAGAATGAGATGGGTCATTGCGTTGCACCTAGCAAAGTATGTATTGGTTGTCTGACATTCACAGTTCGTGCACTGTCGTGCACAGGTTTCCCAGTGGCGTGTGTGTGGATGTACGATGTGTGTATGCGTGGGCTAGGCAATGGGACTGTGTGATGTGGACATGTGGCATGGGACGGATTAGCAATGCCGATGGGTGTGTGTTGCTATGCTCCTACATTTTGTGGCTCGGGTGTATGCGTGCTCCAGGACCATAGACGATGTTGGGTTGAACGATGGTTTAGGGGAAGGATGGAACGCTTAGGTACGCTGATGCCATAAGGGGGTACAGCCCCTAAACGCTCTTGGGTTGAAATATGCTTTTGGGGTACATGCTGTGGGTAATGGGTGCAGAACGTGACATGTGTTCTGGCAACATGACAGTGCATAGACAAAGGTGTGTGTCTGTCTCACATGCCCGGAATATCTGCTGACTGTTATCATTCATGGACATCACATTGGTAGCATTGTTGTGAGTTCGTGCTTGTTGTGTGCCACACGACGTATTGCAGATGGGCCAAATCCTTTGTGTGCGTGCTGCCCTGGTACATGTGCATCAGTGCTGTGCTCTTGGGGTGTTGACTATATTATGTGTGTTGTTACTCGCAGTGTGACGTGCGCTTCAGTCACTGCAGGCACTTGATTTGTCATGGGCAGGTATCTTTGCATGACTAATGTATGAGGGCCAGCTGTTCGGATGACATACCTTTCATGACACTGTGGCTGAGAGATGAGATGGATGATATGTTGAATGTGCATTGTGTGCCTGTGTGTTTAATGGGTCCAGTTGTCTTTGTGTGCAATATTGTGGTTCCAAGCTGTTACTTCTAGTACGGTCTGTCTTACGTGGGCGTTGTTGTACGATGTGTGGGTGACAGGCAGTGAGGACTACATGGACAGGACTTCGATGGTGTTGCTGATGTGTGTGATGGGTGGCACAGTGCCTGCCGTGTGGGTCTGTGCTCCAGTGGGACTTGTGCATTCAGACGTGGCTCCTTAGGTGTTGCTGTATCTGTGATGGGTCATGTGGGGTTTGACTCTGTTGAACATGTCCGTGTGCACATTGGTCTCATGATTGTGACTGGGAGCAGTGCTGCGTGTTCCTCTGCTACGTGACATGTCCCATGTGTCAGTCGTAGTACAGTCCTCATGCCTACAGACGCCCCGCCCTGTACATTTTCCCACCTACAGGTTGTTTCTGAGTGCGCAATGCAATGGATGCCACATGGTACTGGGAGGGTGGGGTGCTCCACCTTGCTGGTCTGTGGGAGTGGGAGCCTGGTGGGTGTTTTACTTCAGCTGTCCCCCCTCCGACCCACTGTCTTTGTGTTCCGGCTACTTACCTGTTACTTGTCGGTCAGTGCAGCTATGGCGGACACATGGATGTGGGGTGTGCTCCACCTTGCTGGTCTGTGGGATGGGAGCCTGGTGGGTGTTTTACTTCAGCTGTCCCCCCTCCGACCCACTGTCTTTGTGTTCCGGCTACTTACCTGTTACTTGTCGGTCAGTGCAGCTATGGCGGACACATGGATGTGGGGTGTGCTCCACCTTGCTGGTCTGTGGGAGTGGGAGCCTGGTGGGTGTTTTACTTCAGCTGTCCCCCCTCCGACCCACTGTCTTTGTGTTCCGGCTACTTACCTGTTACTTGTCGGTCAGTGCAACTATGGCGGACACATGGATGTGGGGTGTGCTCCACCTTGCTGGTCTGTGGGAGTGGGAGCCTGGTGGGTGTTTTACTTCAGCTGTCCCCCTCCGACCCACTGTCTTTGTGTTCCGGCTACTTACCTGTTACTTGTCGGTCAGTGCAGCTATGGCGGACACATGGATGTGGGGTGTGCTCCACCTTGCTGGTCTGTGGGAGTGGGAGCCTGGTGGGTGTTTTACTTCAGCTGTCCCCCTCCGACCCACTGTCTTTGTGTTCCGGCTACTTACCTGTTACTTGTCGGTCAGTGCAGCTATGGCGGACACATGGATGTGGGGTGTGCTCCACCTTGCTGGTCTGTGGGAGTGGGAGCCTGGTGGGTGTTTTACTTCAGCTGTCCCCCTCCGACCCACTGTCTTTGTGTTCCGGCTACTTACCTGTTACTTGTCGGTCAGTGCAGCTATGGCGGACACATGGATGTGGGGTGTGCTCCACCTTGCTGGTCTGTGGTAGTGGGGGCCTGGTGGGTGTTTTACTTCAGCTGTCCCCCTCCGACCCACTGTCTTTGTGTTCCGGCTACTTACCTGTTACTTGTCGGTCAGTGCAGCTATGGCGGACACATGGATGTGGGTGTGGGGAGTGCTCATTCTGGCGCATCTGGAGTACAAGGGGACCTGGTGGAAGTTGCGGTGCTGGCTGACTGTACACATGCCCCCATGGTTTTGTTAGTTGGTAGCTTTGGGCTGAGTGTGTGTGAGTGTCTGTTGCATGTGTGGGTGATGTCTTGTGTATTGTGTACTGGACATGGGGGTGTTTGTCCCTAGGAGCTATGGCATGGTGGTAGTGCATGTGATTACATAGCGGTGTGCTGGTATACGTTTGTTTGTACTTACCAGCCTCCACTCCCCCTGGTGATCCGGTGAGGATCTCCGGATGTATGATGACTCGCACCTTCTCCTCCCACGCCTTGAAGGTCTTGAATAGCGCGGGATTCCCTCCGCCAGTCCTGGCAGCCAGCTCTCGATTTTTGCTCTCCTTCTTCTTGACCACGCTTTTGAGGTCGTTCCACCTTTTGTTAATTTCTCCTCTGTTGCGTGGAACGTTCCTGACTGCATTGACCTGGTCTACGATCCTGCTCCACAACCGGTTTCTGGTGGATAATGGTGTCTGTTGGACCTGGTTGCCATAGATTTGTGGGTGCACCTTGACGATCTCGTCGACCATGACCGTCAGCTCGGTGGAAGTGAACTTGGGCATTCTGTGTGATGCCATGGTGTGTGTTTTGGTGTTTGTGGTGCTGGTACGGTGTGTGGTGTGTGATGTGCAGGGGGTTTGTGGGTCAGGTGTTTGGTGGTGGTGGTGGTGGTGATGGGTGTGATAGGTGCGTGTCTGTGGTGTGCTGCTGTCCTTTCTGTCTCGCTGTGTTGTGTGCTTTCGTCCTCAGTTTGTAATGTTGCAGGGGGTTGTGGTCTGTGAAGGGGCTGGTTTTGTACTTACCTATGTGGGTGTGTCATGATGGTCTGTTGTTTTCAGGTGTGTTGTGGCTGGTGTTCTGGGGTTTGTTGTTGATTTTTTTGTCCAGGGGGGGGTGTGTTTCCGGGATGTGTACTGTGTTTGGGTATTTGTGCGTGGGTTGCTGTGTGGACTTGTTGGCCATGTTGTGTGTGTTTGTTTTCATCAGCGGATGGTTTCTGTGCATGGACGTGGCCGCCAGGGCTTCCGCCGTGTCCATTTTCGTCACTGTTGTTTGCGCTGGCGGGCGGTGTATTTGTGGATTTTCCGCGCTCATGTCGGTACGATCCTAATTTCACGGGCGGTGTCTCGGTCGTCAGGGCGGGCGGTTTTGGCTTGTCTTGCGTCTTTCCGTCCGTGGCGGGCGGATGGACTTAGACTCGGACATGGGCGGGCGGTATTTTCTGTTTATTTTCCGCATCCGGCGGTTTTCGGTTCGCGGCATCGTAATTGCTCGGTCGGTATTCAGACGGTGTAGGCGGGCGGATTTTTAACACTGTGGTAGATGGCGGATTTTTTACCGTCCGACATCGTAATGGACACCTTTGTTTTTTAAAATAATTTCTAATTTAAATTTTTTTAAATTAATATCTAAATTTACAATAATATTTTTAAAATACTCCCCACCCTTATCCCCTAATAACCAAACATCCCGCTCCTAAAACATATGTTACAAATTTTTTTTTATACAATTTCAAACTAATATTCAAACAATTAAAATAATACAAAATTAATAGCAATACAAAATATTTTAATATTATCTAAAAAATGATATTTTACATTTTCTATATTTTTTTGTCGATATTTTTACAACACTAACAATTCGATTTTATCTACTGACGATATTACTTATTCGATATTTTATACTTCGATATTTTTTAAATTTAAAAAAAACGATATTTTTGACTACGATATTCATGTATTCGATATTATGAGACATTCGATATTACAACTTCGATATTACTGCAATTCGATATTTGCAATTCGATATTATGTCTATTCACCACTACATAAATCTCCTGCAATTAGAACTTGAAAGTGTGCAAGGAATACAACAATACATTTTAGAAAAGATACATTTACATCCTAAAATAAAATCAATCTAAATGAGTCTGCTTAACTACATTAAAATCAGTATATATGACACCATCGCCTTTCACATTATATTGAGATGTCCCTTTTTTCCCTATCTCTCAGTTTTCACTCTTGCCTTTCATGGTCATATGGTTGTTTTACTCTTCTCTATCTCTCCCCTGCTTCGTCTGTGTCATTTCCCCATCCGCTCGCTCCCTCTCTTCTTTTCGTCCCTCTTTCTCCTAAACATTCTCCTTACACTCCATCAATCTGTCACTCTAGCACTCTGTTTTTGTGTTTTTATCATTTTGTTCCAAGAAGCAGAATTATTTCCCTTCAGAGGAAACGGAAAAAAGCTCTAAAGTCACTACATTACCCTGACTGAAGAGTCTAAAGTTTAGCGAGGATGGAGCCCTCAATCAGAGAACCAGTCACTGATGCATGTTCCCCTTTCATTTGTAAGCAGGATGGATAGGTCTATTCCAGTAAATAGCCATGCAGCCCCCCCCCACCACCCTCCCAACCCTGGTACCATCAACTCAAATGGTATATTAAAGAAATTATAAAATTAGGAGAGAGAAGCATGCACTTCACCAAATACCTTCGTGTGAAAAGGCGGTAACCTTTAGTTTTCAGAATATAAAGTAACCCACATCTTAAGCAAGTAGTCAACATTCCAACATTAGAATGTATAATCTGCTGACAATGATTTTTATCGGGATAAACTGAGAATATATTCATTGTTTTGTATCCAATTGTATGTTTGTGTGCCCATTGGATTATCTTAAATAATTTTTTTAAAGCAACAAATCTCAATTTACTTGTGTAAAAAAGTGATGTTCCGCTTTCAGACCGCCAAGTAAGTTCCCCAAATTCAAAGCAAGTATCTAAAATTCAAAAAAGTTGCCCTTTCTCCAGTTAGTTAGGTGTCGCAGTAGAAAGTCTCCAAGATTATAATAGACTCCGAAGACCAATGCTTCTGCCCAAAAGGACAGAGCAAGTGGAGAAACCTCCTAACTCATCCACCTCTGAGCAGAAATGGCCACACAGCTGGGTTTAGGCACACTGATGAGCAGGAGGGACTATGACACGGCTGGTGAGGTCATTTGAATTATATCCTTGACCATCACAGCAAGGTTTGCAAAATGCCAAACGACTCGGGCCAAGTAGCATCTCTCTATTTTCTGACTTTACCAAATCTTCTAATTAAGTTTATTCTTTGCTTTACTCTGTGTAAAGGACCGAATGTTGTTTTTAATAGAAAAATGTTTTTTTCTCCTTATTTCAGGGAATTTAATTTGGCCATATGCCTCTAAAACTATGGAAAGAATATCAGGCTCCAGTGATGGGCATTGCTCTTTCCTCCACTGAGATAAACGAGAAGAAATTCCCTGGGACTAAATTCCAGTTTTTGTTTTTTACAGGAGGTTTTTTGTAGCATGAAAGATGCATATTGTTAACGGGGCAAGGTGAGGGGATTTACCCCCTCTGCTCTCAAGCAATGAAAGTTGCTAAATATCCACAAAATGTGCTAGATGTCATCAAGTTTGTTGCATTCCTTGGCTTGGGTCATTCATTCGGTCCCTCTGTACCATCATCAGGCACAATCTCTTTGAACAACATATATACTGTGATACCCATGATTACTTTTGGTTCGAGAAAGGGGTGATCTTGCAGATTTAATATAATGCCAGATGGGAATGGTTCACTGACCTTGTCTGTTTGGACTTCAGACTCCTCTAATCAGTAAACTGTATTCTCCTCAACCAATCACTCTGAAAGGCAACACGGAAAGCTTTATGAAACTCAATCAATATAACTTGTGTGCTCAACATTAGAGACTATTCCTTTAGATTTTGATTAAGGCAACCACTTGGACTCCTGATACTCTTTCTTCGAAGAAGCTCAGAGTCTTAGTGGGACAGTATTATCTTACATTATCCTGTGTATGTTAATTCCCGTACACTGAAAAGACTCCATGGACCCGAAATGTCTCACCCATGCGAGAAAATTTGCATCAATAAAATAGGATTTGAAAAACCAACTCTAACAATATTCCTTATTATAAGATGTCCTTCTGTAATGAAAATATATTGGGCGGTGGGAGAGGCAGAGAGGTGAAGTGAACCATCCACTCCTTCTGACATCCCCCTGTGTGTTTTGAAACTGTTAATTTCCTTTTTGGATTGTCAGAGGTTTTACTAATTCACTCATCTTCAAATCTACGTTTGGACTCTCATTGTCCTCCCCATTTTGATTCCCGTCTCCCTTACTCAAAGTCTTCCATTAGAATACTTTTCCTTTTCCTTCCCCACTCAATGGTATTTATTACAAAACAATCCTGCAATTAGAGCTTCAAGGTGCACATAAGAGACAACACATTTGATAACATAAAAAATAACATTTCTATAAGAAAACCAAACTCTGATTCAGTTCCTTTAAGTAGATGAAAATCAGCTCGCATGGCACCCTAAATATTCTTTCAAATTAAATTGGTATATCCAATCTTTCTCCACCGCTCACTTTTTCATCCCTCTTCTTACATTCACAGTAATTCCATCCAAATGTCTTTGTCATACCACTGTATTACCCTTCTCTATCTCCATTACCTGCATCATCTGTGTCTATTTTACCATCCTAGCTGTGCTTCACTTTCTCTTTCTCCCCTCTTCAGAGGAAATGGGAAAAACACTTAAGTCACGACATAGCCCTGAACTGGAGAGTCTAGACACAACACAGGAGATGGAGACCACTAAATTAGAGAACCAATCACTGGTGCTTTACCCTTTTATTCAGCAGCAGGAAGGATAGGTTGCAGCAAACATCAATGTAGCCCCTTATTCCCCTTCTCCAACTTTACCACCAATGACTCGGGAATATTAAAGAAATTATTAAATTAGGAAACAGAAAATAATTTACTTTACCAAATTACTTGTCTGAAAAGGTGGGAATATACAGTTTGCAGGATATAAAGCAGGATTTCAAAATCCGACGCATATAGCCCCAAACTGTTGTTTCGCATGCAACTGTATGCTCTGTGAGAATTTCATTGTCTAAATAAACATATTTAAGTTTAAAAAAACACTCACCTTACTTGAGAAGATGTGAAGTTTCAGCTCCAATTCAAAGCAAGTATTCAAAATTCTACAAAGTCGACCTTTCTCCGTGTATGCAAGGCTGCCGCCTCTCAGGTTACAATGAGTCTCTCAAGGGTAAGGTGTTCAAAAGATGTTGACTGTCATCCTTGAAACGAGGTTGCTGTTCTCCCAGGTGAATGGGTTCTTTACACCAAATTCTACAAAATAACAATACAGAACAGGACCACAGAAGTAGATAAAAAAAGATGGACCCTGAAAGCCAATGTTTCTGTCCTAAAGAGCAGAGAAACCTCCAAACTCATCGCTCTCCGACCAGAAATGCTCAACCAGCTGATTTCAGGGACACTGAGGGGCAGGGGTCACTCACTATGACATGTATGATGAGGTGATTTCCATTGTTTCATTTACCTTAAAGTGAGGTTTTTTAAATGCCAATGACTTTGAGGGCCAATTGTGTGATTTTATGGCTGCAGCGTTTTCAGCCGGATCAAAAATAACTAAGAACGTGGAAGGCCGTTCACAAAGGTTGATGGGTCCCTAAATACTAATGAGGCGAAACGCATGCCCTGTGTTAACATGTGTAAAAATGACAAATTACCTACAATTATGACATGTGCCACAACTTTCTGCATAATTTGCCTCGTCTTGTAGCATAATTTAGTCAACCCAGCTGCATAATTCCAGTGACCCTGCCTATATCTTTGTTACTAGATCTTCTAATTGTGTTTCTCTTTTCTTTAGCTTCCTCTGTCATGCACTGAACATTGTTTTTAATAGCATAAGGTTTCTTTTTGTCATCTCAATATAATTTGTTTGGCATATGCTTCTAAAATTGGATATGGAATATGAGCCTCCTGTTTCGGGCATGTGCCTTGGAAATGCCAGAGGAGTTTAAAAAGATGCGCATAGTATTTCAATAATCGGCAGGGTGAGGGTCATCAACTAATTGCCTCTCCTCAATCAATGAGAGTGGCTAAATCACCAGAATATGTTTTAGATGCCCTTAACTGTTGTTTTATTCCTTGGTTTGGCCCTTTCAAATTCTATCCTTTGTAACATTATCCGGCACTATCTGTTTGAGTAGCATAAATGCTGTGATACCCTTGGGTCAGTTTTGGTGAGAAAGGGATGCTCTTGCTGACTCAATGTCACGCCACTCACCTGAAGATCTTTTTCATGGAGAGGATGCTGGACCTCCGCTCACTCTTGTGCTGTGTCCGATTGAGGGACAAGAACACCTCAAATCGAACACTGTCCCAAAAGGGAAGGAGGGTTGGGACAAAATAACAAAGAGGGAAAGACTTACAGCTTCTGCAGCAGCTACTGGGACCTCCAGGGCTTTCCCACTTCTTTCTCTGCTTCTGCACGGCTCTCAGAGTCTTCTATCTGAGGGTGAGTGAATGCTGGCAATAACACACATGCACACTGTTGCAGCATAGGATGCACGTCTATACTCTATTCCGGCATAGAGGGACAACAGGCTCTTATCTAGGCCGAGCCTCAGGAATCGCCCCCAAGGGTTCTGAATTTCTGCACTTGAACGCTCACAGGGTAACGCAACAGTCTTGTTGTACGTAGCAATGTGCAAAGGGTATGAGGAGAGATGCTCTGTGCATCTCTTTATCCAATTAGTCTCGAAAATGCACAATTCTCAAATGTCTCGATGATATATAACAGATTGTTATGCTGTGCACTCAACTCAAAGAACGTAGTGGATAGGGAAGGGCCCCGTTGTTGTGATTATTTAGTGCACTAACATTTGTCTTTTGTTCTGTCTTCGCCGCAGGGCGTGGCGCCGCTAGAGCAGGCTCACGGTGATCTGAATGGATGACTTGAGTGACTGCAAGGAACCCCAAGATGTTGCAGGAAAGTTAGGAAGATGTGCAGGTCTTCCAGGAGAGGAGAGGGGGAGCATCCTGCTCTCTCAAAGGAACGAAGCTAAGCGCTACCACGTGAGCTGGGTGCAGTTAAAATGCCACCTGCAAGTCAAGATGGCCGTCTGAAACGAGTGGCCCACAAATCGCGCAAGATTTTGATAGCACGAGGCGGGAGGGGAATACAGTATACCAGGGCCCTAAGAATTGTGTGCGGGGTGGTCTGCTAGGCCCATGGAGGCCCCAGGGGAGATAACTGCACAATGGAGAGCTGGCCCTGGGGAGAAAACAAGTTTGCAATCTGTGTGCAACCAAGGTAGGCCCTAAACAACAGAACGGCACCCAGGCCCCAGGAAGCCACCTGAGAGGGAATCAACCGGGAAACACATAAGGCGGGCTCCGAGGAATGCAATGTGGGCCCCAAGTTGTCCTAGGGCACAAATAGCGCAGAAATAGGATCCTAGAGTCATGACATCAACATAGTGACCGATGGGAACAGTCTGACTGATTTTCAACCTCTTCTCAACAGAACGTTGTATTTTCCTGCTCCAAAAGCTCCGAAGTAACCTAAAGGTGACACACAGCGCTTTATGTAACTCCTCAATAAAAGTGTAGTTTCTTAGCTCAGTTAAATATCTTTCCTTTAGATTCTGAATAAGGCAATCATGCTGACTCGGGTGTCCTCTACTCAAAGAAGTCCCTCCCCATTCTGAGAGGGAGAGGGACTTCATCTCATCTTATCTGCTGTGTCTGTTAATTCCCTTCCTCCAAAATCACTCTGCGTCTCCTAAAAAGCACAATCCTGTGAGAACATTAGCAGTAAGAAAAGAAGAATTGAAAAGCATGTTTTCATAATATTCGTTTTCACGCTATGCCCACATGTAAATAAAAAGCTGGTGGTGGGGGAGAGGCAGATGGGAGGAGAGATGGAACAACCCTATCCTCTCTCTCTGCGTGCTTTGAAACTGGTCATTTGCTTTGTTGGATTGGTCAGAAGTTATTAATTCACTCATCTTCGTACATACTTTGACTCTCATTATGCTTCTCATTTTCCATCCTGTCTCCCTCACTCAAAGTATTACATTGCGATACCTTTCCTTTCCTTTCCTCACTTGTTATGTATTTCTAATACATACCTATCCTGCAATTAAAGCTTCAAAGTGCACGTAAGAAACAATACATTTTATAAAAGAAAAAATAACCCATGGGTGAAGAACATAAACAAAATTATGGAGGATCTGGATAATGCAATAATATAAAAAATTGGAAGAAGCCTGGCACAACATAGAAAACAAGCATTTGCAATGCAATAGGCCTCGCATTTGCGAGAGTTTGAACTATTGGCATTGTAAATGACAATGCCTTTTATCTATGTGTTTTAAAAACCTGCAAGTGGTGTGTAATCATGCACTTTGTACTTAGGCTATTGCTTACCAGAAGCAAGTCTGGCAGTAACTGCGCCTCTTTTACTGCCAGCCTTTCTTCTCGTAAGCAAGGACTGTAAGTACAAAGTGCGTGTTTACGACCGCTTGCAAGTTTTTAAAACACATAAATAAAAGGCATTGTCATTTACAATGCCAATAGCTCAAACTCTTGCAAATGTGAGACCTATTGCATTGCAAATGCTTGTTTTATATTTACATTTGCCCTTACTGAAGTCTTGAAAAGAACACCAGCTTCATATCCCCTAAATGCTTACTATTTTAATGGCAGGTGAGGTTGGGCACCTGTGTTTTATATGTGGAGAACAGATGGGCAACACTCTAAAAGTATGCGAAGAATAGAGCAAATTATGTCACTGCTGACGCCAAACGAACCTGCAGCTTCTCTTACAAACAACTTTTAAACAGCCAGGGGAATAGTGCAGAGGTAAACAGTGTTGCTCTGAAACGTATTATCCCTGATGATGAATTAATGCCTCTGTAAGTGGTTCAGCCTCATATGTTATCTCCAGGTCCCCAAGCTCGCCCACGGCGTGTAATATGTAAATCTGAGGAAAATTCCGCCTCCTGTACAATTTGCCTACAAATGCCGCGTGTCGTTTTCAAGGCACTTAAACGAGTTAGCTTTATGTAAACTGTAACGACGAGCATGTTTCCCCGTAAATATAATATATAGAAGTTCACCTGTTATAATATCTGCTAGACGTAGAGTCTTTAGTCATGAAACAATAACCTATAAAACCAACACGTTTCTTGGCTAATTGTACCCTATAAGTGTCCTAGTTTTCGTATTTGTGAATATGTGGACAGTAGTCTGATGAATGGACTTGTTTCATAGATATCGGGCAAACTTATGAAGCTATTCCGTAGTGTAAGACTTACAGCAATAAAACATTGCAATTATAGCAAAGATACATTATACTTACGGTCATTTATTCACAAGGAACTGCAACAAAGTTCAATAGATTTTAAAAAGCATCCAAAGTGAAACAAACTTCGGGACCCGTTAGCATCTGCAGAGGGACGCAGCGCTGGTCTGCATTTAAAACCAGGGGCGGTGCATCCATTGGGGCGTTGCCCCACTAATCGTTCTACTTCTGACGCTAATTGCAGCAATCAGGACTCCTGATTGGAATTAGCCTCAGAAGTAGAACACGGACGCTGAAGGGGGTGGGGCTGTGGCAGCACTGTCAAGGTTGAGTGACAGTGCAATAGTGCGCATGTTCGTTTTTGGGCTGATCGTAAAAATGATCAGCCCGAACATGCGCACTAGCCTTCCCCTTAAGAGACCGAGGGTTGCTTCATGTGCAGCCCCCGGTCTCCTAATGGGCAGGGAGTATCCCTGCCCTCAGCCAATCCTGGCGCTGCTGGCAGCGCCAGGATTGGCTGAGAGCGAGCCACTTGCCAGCCACTCACTAACAGAAGACGTGAGATTGAGAAGGCGCCAACGGCAACGCACCGGACCCCGGTCCAGGAGCAGACAGCAGAGGCGGCGCGGACCCACCCGGCGGTCAGGTAAGTTTAAGTTTTTTTTTTGTCACTTTATTTTTAACACGGCGTCCCCCCCCCCCCCCGTATTGCGAGCCGCGACTGCCCTCTTGTTAACAGCCGGGGCAACCTATTCCAAGAGCAGTTTGGTTACGAATACCTACGAGGGAGGTCGTATCTTCTGTTTTATTTGCATTATTAGCAAATTGTGATCTGAAACAAAGCAGTAAACTGAGTCAGTTTACTGCTTTGTTTCAGATCACACTTGCTGAGTGCCACTGCCACCTTTATTAAAGCAGAGCTCACACTGATATCTGACTGGGGCACTGAGTCCTGCCACCTGCGCTCCGGTGTGCTCAGTGGGCACTCACTCTGCTGACGTGGCACACACTTGTTAGAGCCTTTGCGGTCCCCGATGAATGAATGATTGGCATGTAAGGGCTTCTAGTCAGAGTTCGCTGCAGCTCAGCCTTGCTGCTCGGCTCTGCACTTGGTACCTTCTGGGACAATGTACTCAGGGAGTTCCCCATGAGTGCCCCAGGTGTGAGGGAAAGCTCACCTTCTGGTTGTACTCAGTCTGTGCCTCCCACCGTGGTCTTGTTTGCTCCAGAGCTTGTCCCTTTACTCGAGAGGGCTCTCTCGCTGCATGGGGGTCGCTTCACAACAGCTTGCAGTGTATCAGTGCTTCATTGCGCCCCACGTCTCTGATGCCAACATGTGTGCCATGGCCAGAATCTGGCATCTGTAGGTGCCTTCGCACTTTCAGCGCATTTTGATGCTGCCACCCACGGTGTGATACGGAGCGGATCTAAGATGGGGCCAGTCAGCCCTCAGAACATTTATCATAGGTTTGAAACCAAGCGGGCTTTAATGGATGCGGGAAGAACACTCCCAATTTTAACAGCTGGAAGATCCGAAATGTCAAATCATCAGGTCAGTCCGCGATATGTTTACAATTTAAAAACAGTTTTGAACTCTGCGTTTTATTTTGTCTTTAAGAGATTGAGTCTTTGCGCATATTGTCAGCCCCAATATATGTACACGAGGCTCCACGTGTATTTCCATTCTACCTGTTGTGTGTTACAATTACTGCACCGCAACTGGCTCTGTAAATACTGATTTTAATTGCATTTAAGAAATGTCAGCCTTTCCCTCGGGAGCATAAAGAGAAAAATCACACAGTTCGTTGTTTCTATTCAGATATTCTCTGCGTGAAATTGTTTTTGCTTTGATTTAATTTCCTATTGATTGGTCACTTCTTCTGCTTTTTTGTAATCTCACAGATCCGAGCTTGCCTCTGTGTTTTTTTTTCCTCAGCTTTGCCTTATTACGTCAGGGCCCTTTCGGAAATAAATTCTGAATACAGAAAACACACACTAGAGCTCCGTAAGTTATCTAATTTCCTGCTTTTGTGGTCTTGATAGCCTTTAAGGCATTTAAAACAATGTTTACTGGGAAATAAACAGCCGAGAATTCCAGCCCAGGGCTTTGAATAACACTGGTGGGATAGACCATTTAAAGATCTGGTGCACTTATAATGATTCTACCCCCCCGACCCCCATTGTGATAGTCAATAAACTCACTGGAAACTGAAGGCCATGTTTTGTTCACTTATTAAGTCTCTTCTCACCTCTCTGAATGGAGTTGAGATGGTGGTCTGATCTGTGTTAGGGAAAGACCCTGCCCCCTAAAATGCTATGCAATTTACTTCCATGTAAGGGTGTTCATAGGTACCCACCCACACACACATACTGCACCCGCTCGTTACCTCTGTACTTCCGGACAACTGTGCCTAAGACGATTGCCTGCACCTCTGGAGGCCTGGCTTCTTAGCATCAGCTCTCAAGAAAAGTTAAAATATTTTTGATTGTTCCATGTCCTTTTAGGAAAGGGGTTTGTGTGTGTTGAGCGATTGTTTTAAAGTTAGAAGTGAGAATAGAGGGAGGGCAGGAATCTGGCATGAGATCACTGTATGTGCTTAGGATGTTGCGTCAGTAACTGGAGCCCATGGGAGGGAGGGGCCCCTGTGTGCATCGACAGCATAGTCAGAATGTAAACCCACAGACTGCAGCTCTTCTGAAAGAAAGCTTCTTTGTCAGACCAAGTAGCCCATCCGTGCAGCTATCTGTATCATCAATGATATGATAACACACTGCAGCGTCAATAAACAGGGATCCAGTCAATTACTTTAGTTATTGGCCCTCGCTCAATTTATGGGCCAAGACTCCTGTCAAGGCAGTTAAGGAGGTCAAAGGGCACTCTCTACAAGTCCAATAATCTTTATTTATTATACTGTTGTACAAATAGCTATTTTACTAATTGGTACGGTCCTGATGTTGACACCTGTGACACAGCACGAAGGTCCTATTAATTTAATTGGTGTATTTGCTCTGTTGGTTCATCACTGCATCAAACACACATCATCACATGGAGCAGTTAAAACCTGCAGACTCACTCCTTGTTTAGTGCATTATACTGTATTTATTATATATATGCAGAACGTTCTGTTGCACAGAGGCTACTTTGCAGTGCTTTGCATGGGTGCGGCGAAGGAAAGTCTAGTTAGGACTCAATGTGAGATCAACAAATGTCCGAAACCTGCATGTTATGTGAAAAGACTGTCTTTTGGTGAACATTCGGCTTTGGTGCACTCCAGAAGTCCCTAGGAACAGGTGCATTTCCATATTTTTCCTGATTCTCATAGTTTGCTTCGAAGTGAAGGGGCAGAGGAAGCCTGTTCCAGAGTACGAAGCCATGGCTTTCTGCCCACAAACCGTTTGCGTCTTGTCCGGTGGATGTCTCTGTTTTAGGAGGCCAACCTTTGGCGTCTGGTCTACGGCGTGGCATCAGCAGGTTGGGGAGGTACGAGGCCGCTTCCTCGTGATCTGCGTGGTGCATTAAGGCCTAGGGTCTCCAGCTCGACATGTTTGGTACTCCTACATGCCCCAATGGAAGAGCTGCCACTGGATAGGGCCTACACTTCTCGTCTCCATACATGACATGAACTTAAAGTGGGCTTAAGTTAGCCCCTTGCACATGACTGGCTGACTCTAGCGTCTATCTCAGTTGACTCATCTTGATTCAGTGTTTTTCTTCCTAAGTTTGTCCCACACAGGAGAATTTCAGTCTTGCACTGTTTTAATGGATGAGTTGAATTTTTCTTTGGAATACTAGGGACCTTCGTGGAATTCAAGGAATACCAGCTCAGTTTAGTACAAACCATCACTTGTGAAAGAATAGCACACAGTGGCACAGATGGACAGAGCATGTGGTAGGCCGGCATCTGATATGCATCCGAATAGACTGACAGTTTTGCCAGTCACTGTCTTTGTTAGAACAGATTCACAATTGCTTTATTAACCTTCCTGCTATCTCGAATTTGCTTGAAAATGCACCATTTGCACACTCTTTTTTCAAAATTTTCTCAGGGGGGAGAACCCCCCCAAACCCCCCGTAGGTGGTTCTGGCTCGCTCGCAGCGCTCGCTCGCAACATTGCAGACCGGCTATTTTTTACGCCTACCACCTTAAAATGTCACCAGCCGCCACTGTTTAAAACAAGTAACAGAAATCGGCTAATGGCAAGCCAAAGCACACCATTGCTGGCAGCATGTAGGGGAACGGAACTGATAATGAATCGGCAAAACAAAACGCTCAACAAATGGACCATGCTGGAGAGGATGTGGGTCTCTGGTATCTTGCTAAACATGTTCCTAGAACAGTCCGTCCTTTTATCTGTCTTGTTAATAGGGACAGCAGGCTTTAGGGTGTGAATAGGCTCTAGAATGCTTACCTGGGGTTAGCCTCTATGCCTGTCTAAAGAGTCATTGTTTAAAAATCATATAGAGGATTACAGAAAAAGACAGCTACTAGCTCCTTTGATGTTTACAAAGTAAAGAGGCGATCTACAACTGTACCTAAAGGATATTAAACCCAGACATTTTAGAAGATGGATGCTAAAGCAAGACTCGGCCAAGTTCCTGCTTTTATAAACTGGAGGAAGGATAATAACTTAGGAACGGAGGGGTTCTGAGACGGCCATTTGTCCTTTCTGCAAGTCTAGCATGCTGACTTGAATGTATTTTGCAAGTGTTTTAGTCTAAGAATAACAACATTGTTACTCCCTGTTTATAGAGACTACAGATCCACCTATTACAAGAATTAATTATATTTGTGATGAAATGTGAAAACATGAAATTATATCCTAGCCTGGGTACATTTATGTACATTGTTATTAAAGAGCGGAAGTGCAGATATAGGCAGAACAGTAGTTATACTCGATGCACGGTGTAGATAGCAAAGGGTGATTGAATCTGGTTCTCGCCTCCTTACTAAGCACTTTAGTATTTCTTTTGGCTGTAAGTAATCTTGTGCCGCATAATATTGCCATAGTGGTGCGTATCCCGGACTTAACTTTAAGTGAGAATATATAAGATTGTAATTTATGGTTTTAATTGATATTTTTAGGGAAACGGTTGTGATGGGATAATGATTAAGGGAGTCAGGAGAGGATGTGAGAGGGAGTGTGGTGATTCGTCTGTTTTAAACTGGTTTGATGAGATGTCAAATGTTTAGGTGTTTATTGTTGTCTTCTACTCGAGGAAGGTTAAAATAATTCAAGCTGTAATGTCGCGTACTTCCTATATTACCGATACAGGATCTGCGCGTTTGGATAACATAAACTGTGAGTTTGGTGGCAGACTGGTTCCGTACACCCCCACGGGGTATGTTAGCCTTTCTGTATTAGCTAGCTCGCAGTGCCACTAGAATCTCCTCTTATCGGGGAGAGACTAGTTCTTGGCAACCTCAGAACCTGACAACCCTGATCCCTCAGGATTGTGGAAACAATGTACTACCTTTCGCTCAGTCACTCGTGCTCACTTAGTTCATCTCAGAGAGTTACACAGAAGAAACAGTCGGGAGTGTTACAATAAGAATTTATTGTACAGTTGTTCTTCTAGTGTAAAATAGATGTGCTGTAACCACCGTTAAACAGTAGCAGAGATATATGATTAGCAGTACAGTAAAAGTAAAAGGATGGTATAGTTCTACCATCTTGCAGTAGTCATGAGTACATACAAGTATATAAAATACATGACAGTAAAAGGATGCGTACTCCTACGATGCCTCTTAACTAGATGGACCTAAGTGTACCTAGCAAGTGTGTAAGTGGTAAGCCAAGAATCCCTCTAGGATTTAGTCTAACCCCATTACCTGAAGTGAGAGACTGTGGGACCCTGTCCTGGTCTCGAGTTGGTCACCCCGCGAGGGATGTTTAGACCACTGCTGGCTGGAGTGTCTGCATGCAGGAGCTTCAGCGTCTCTGGTCAGTGTGTCGGCCGGGAAGTCTCGGTCTCCTCTGTCTTTCTAAGCAAGGTGTGATGTATATATACTCATAGGTCTCCCCAGGGGTCCTACCTTGCTATGTTACTGTGTCGACCTGAAGGGTGACGTCAGACCTGAACTGTGTACAGAGATATTATACAGGAGATGGTAGTCCTGCTGTGCTTCCAAGAAACCTCTTGCATAATGTATGAGATTCGGACATAGGGAAAACCCGTGTTCTGGCTGCAGTGTTGTATCTGGGTAAAAGGTCAGTCCCTGTAAACCGTTATGTATGTAATGTAGGGAAGGGTATAGGTGAATGGTTACGATGTTGCCTGCGCCTATATATTAGGGTACCTATATGGAATATAAAACCCACTCCTCTTCCGACTGGTCGACATAGTTAAATTAGCAACGTACTACTAGGCCTACTAGATAATGGTACGCACATAAAGTCAGTATAAAAACATCTGCTTTTACTAAAAACATCTAAAACTTCTAAAAGTTTCTAAAAAAAAAATCTTTAAAAAGAAAATGTTAAAAAAGTGTCCTTTAAGCCACAGCTCTAAAGTGTTCGTAGGTATAGTCCGAACTACTATAAGCATAGGAAAGCCATGTATGACCAAAAAATGAATGGAATGTCAATTTTGTTTTGGGTTCCAAATGTTGTTTATTTTAAAAGGGCGATTTTCTTCCAGCACATGACGAGCCAAATGAGTCAAATGTTTATATGTCCTGGCTGGTAGACGCAACATTTTCGTTGCTTGCTTCCGCAGTCGACGGTCCCTGTAACACCTCGCAGATTATGTCAATCGAGCACAGATGATCTTCTGTAGTAGCCACAGGTGGTGCTGGGGCAGCCTGTGCGTTGTCCAAAGCCTGGGTGTCAGAGGGAGAGCCGGTGTTCATACCAACAGGTGTTGTTATTACCTGAGGTGGCTCTAGGAATGCCGCCATCAACATGGGGATACGCTGATGCATGATGGGAGTGTCAAACAAAGGTCCAACACTCATTCTTCTCCTCAGTACATGCATCTGAGGACAGGTAAGATGCAGTCCATCCAGACTGGTCGAAATGACAAGAACCAAGATGCACTTAGTTCTCTTAGGCGACATGTGCCAAGATGTTGTACCATGCGTTCACGGTAGTTACGCTCCAGGAGTGTCTTTTCCATCTCCTTGGTGATGGGGCCGTCCACTGCGTAGCAGAAGGATGACAATCAAGATACCTGCTATTAGAAACAGGATCAGCGGAAGTCCTCCAAAGATGCTTCTGAACACGGAATGAATGAAGTTTGGTATAACTCCAAGTACCGTCTGAAAGGCGCTTAGAAGTCCAGAACCTACGGTCTTAAATAGGTGGACGATGCCTGTCGTATCAGACATATTAAAGATACGACTTACCATTTCTGTGAAATGGAAGGGGCAGTTTGTATGTATAAGCGCCTTGCTATTTGTAGATCAAATGTCTCACGAGCGGAGGTTAAGGGCACAGACGTCTGGAGAAGCATGGCTATCAAACCGTATTAAAGAAACATTCAGTGAAGGCCATAACGGTGCCTCCCTGACTGTAGTTGTCGGGGAAACAATACTTGCATACAGCAAGTAACCCTGGAACTCACGGTGACTAGATATGCGATGCCCGGAAGCATCCCACAGCAGCCTTGATCATTCAGCATCAAGTAACTCCCATTTGAAAGTAGCCTGAATACAGGAGTGATGACTGCAGCTGGGGCACCCCTCATGTGGCAGGACAAGTTTGCCACTGAACCATTACAAGCTCCGTGTAGCATTATATCCTGACACTTGAGCGAACCACTCAAAGTGCTTTCACATTTAGTTCCACTCAGGAACACTTCATTATCCCCACTGCAGCATCAAAATCTGTAAAGTAATTCCCATGATTCCTTGATGTACTCCTTACCCATTTCTTCGTATCTGCCTGCCTGCTTTTGTTCAAGGCAATACTGAAACTGAAAAGTAGTGACCGGTAGAGTTATGTGGCCATGGATTAGCCCTTCTGTGGATGGTGATTCTGCCACTGTAAATGGTAATCTATCCAGTTTTTCGATACGCAGCATTGTATATTTTGCTCCCCTTTGTGCCATTTCTATCTGTTTATCTGTTAGATTGTAGGCAGAAAACAGTGACGTACTGTTGATAAAACACCAGGGCACATAGCCTCTTCGCAAAGATTGCAGCGTCCAGCTTAATAACATAATAGAACGCAATTGTGATTGCCTGTGTAGAAATATGGACAAATCTTGTTCTAGTATGTCTATCGCAGAAGATACAATGTTGCCTAAAGAATATATCCTGGAGGTCAATCTAGTTAACCCATTGTCTACCACTGCTAGAGATTTTTCTAGATTTATACGGTCTATTTCGCGTAATCTCTCTGCGGCCTCTCGGGATATTTTCCAGATTTCATTGTAGACAGCATAGTAGAAACGCTTTTGACGTGGCTTTCTGGGACCTAGTAAAAAATCCCTGAGATCCACATCCTTTGAAAGTAAGGATAAGTGTTGCTTCACATCTGTAAGTGTTGAGGTCTTTAGCCAATCAAGGCACAACTTCCCAACACTATAGGATGTCACTACCCCAGGATGTTCTCTTTGTACATAACGTGGATCCGGCCTATGTGTAGTAAACCCTTCAGTTTTTCCCAGGAATCTTTCCTGACATTTGTTTGTGTCTGTGGGCCAAATCAACCATTTCTGCCAATCGGGGTCTGATCTGTTGAAATGTATAATGTCATCTACTGCAATCTCTTCCTGTGATGATATATTACCCTCCAGGTGTGACGGTGTAGGTACCCGAGGTGCATTCATGTCTTTGCTTTTGGCTAGTCCAAAGCAGGATGTCTGTTGCACTATTTCGTTCAAAAACATAATTTGTTTAGGAATGAGGCATGCTCTATATAGTGCTTCTGTTCCCTGTACTTGCCATTCTCTGGCACCCCAGACTGATTTTAAGTCTATGGTGTCTCTCCATAAGTCGAAACCTTGTTCAGACAACTGGGCAATGAAGAAAGCAGAGTAAATCTGTTTGGTGTTCGTTAACATATTTTTCTGTGCTGGTGTTGGTGCAACCTTATAATAGTATGAGGCTGGGTTTGATAAGTTAAACCCTGGAAAATATGGAAACTTCTGTGTAAATGTTTTTGAACTGCTTTTTGGTGGTGTTGAGCAATGTTCCCACTGGTGATAAATGAACACATTTCTAGGATTAGCAGATTTATGCAGAAAATTATGACCGTAATGTTGATAACAATACATACTCTCAAAATCTGATGTACTTTCCAATGTTTGACTATTAGAAAATGCAGCAGATTTATCTAAGTCAGACAACATGTTATTCACAGTTTCAAAACCCCAATCATCAGAAAATGTACTTGAGGTAATGATATCACTCAACGATATTTTAAATAAATGAGGAATCTTTAAAAGTTCAGTCGGGCCAAATATATCGAAATCCACCTTGTCCCACACTATACCATCAGGTATAGGAACTGCTGTAATGTTCACTGATGACAAGTCTCTTTGCTCTCGATGAGATGATAGATGTGGTTTCAGAATCAAATTCACCGTTTGGGCTGCAGAGCTTTGTCGAAGATATCTTCCATTAACAAGCATACTAAAAGTTATAACTAATCCTAGCCAGAAAAGAAAGAAAAGTATCCCAGTAATTACCCAGAGTTCCACCCAAGGCGATACCAGGTAAGTCTTTTTGAGAAAGTTCAGAAAGCCCTTGACTTGCTGCTTGCGTGATTGTTGGGCTGAAGATGTTTCCGGTTCGCTTGGATCCAAAGAAAACATATCAAAGTCAATGAAGTAGCCAAATGCTGTTCGATCAATCTTTGGTATTTCCGCAGGATTTGTGGAAACCGTAGCTTGCTCTTCTTGAGGCATGTTAATGTAGATTTTAGTGCTTGGTCGAATTGAGATTTGTGTTTCATCATTATTGCTTAGTCCTTCATTCCTTTGAGAGGACTCTTCAAACGTGATGAGTCTTTCTGTTTGAACTTCTTGGATTGTAGCTAGAGGAGGGCGTCTGCTACAGCGGAGTCCACGAGGCCTACTATTCAGTATCGGCCACATAGTGTGGTTTGATTAAGTCGATTGAGACAAATCTTTTCTCCTTTTTTCAGGCAAGAGGCGGCAGAAGTACAATTCTTGTTCCTTGAATTGCTAGGACAGGTACAGGCTTTCTGTATGATGGTCCAAATTCTTTCTTGTCCGCTATTTTCTCTCTGACCAGAGTGGCGGTTCTTTTCACTTGAACATTGCTGTGCAAGGCTCTTGCTTCATTTAGTTCCTGTAAGATAGCCAAACGATTATGGCTGTCAAAAGGTTTTTCATCCGCCACTATGCCTTCACAATCAAGATCAGGTACCCACATTTTCGTCCCAAACAGGACCTCATAAGGAGTGACACCCCCTAGAGAACTTCTTGGCTGATTGTTAAGAGCTCGCTGTACCCCATATGGATGATTGACCCAACTACCGCCCCTGCCTAATACCCTAGCTGTTAAAGATTGCTTTAGGTCCCCATTTTTCCTTTCCACAACCGAATTTCCCTCAGGATGGTACGGAGAGGAGTACTGCAATGCTACGCCAATACTTTCCATGGCCTCTTTGTAAGCCCGAGAGCTAAACGCCGAGCCACGGTCAGAATATAACGTGTCAACTGCGTATGTCCCTATAAAGACTTGCAAATCTTTGATAACAGTTCGAGAGTCAGCCGAGCGCTGAGGCCATACCCATCGGAATCTGGAGCATGAATCCACTGCAACCATGATATACTTGTAGGCCCCATCAGATTGTAAGGGGCCGCAGTGGCCCAGGTATACACAAGCAAGAGGTTTGTCTGATTTTAATAATGGTGTCTGCGCCAGGCGTGTTATGGTGGAGCCTTTCATCTGCTGGCAGATGTCGCATTTCAAGACATTGGGGCCGATTCCGATTCGGGCCGGAAATCTCTCCGACCGAGCCGGACTCGGAGAGATTTCCGACCGAATCGGACCCTGGCAGCCCGACCGAACGAGTACGATGCGCACGTATGCCATCGGACTCGATTCGGTCGGACTCCCATTGAAGTCAATGGGAGCCAGTCGTACGACGCGTACACGGGCTCCCATTGACTCAATGGGCACGACGCGAACAAGGGCGCCCCCTACAGCGTGTTCGCGTCGATGCGGGTTGCGCCGTACATGCACGTGTAGGGGGGACCCATGGCTCCCCCCTGTGTGTGACTCGCGTGCCTACGCTTCCAAGGGGGGCCGACACGGACCCCCAAAGTGCGGCTCCGACAGCTCCTTGGAGCCGGATTGCGCGAGTCAGTCGGAGCGGTCGAGGTGCGCATCGTACTTACCCGGCCGGGGAACGTCTCCATTGCGCGGTGCGCGTCGTCCCCGTGCGAGTCGGTCGGAGCGGTCGGGTCCTGCGAATGAGTCGGTTGGAGATTTCGCGAGCGCACGCATCGTACTCGCTCGCCCGGACGCACGTACGATTCGGTCGGGAAATAGGGCTCCGAATCGGATCCGGTAAAGCCGAATCCGATTCGGAGCCCTACCGGCCGAGATCGGAATCGGCCCCATAGTCTTTAGTCTGCTTTGTTAAACCTGGCCACAGATAGCGCTGCTTCAATAAAGAAATAGTCGCTGTAACACCTGTATGTGCAGAGCCCAAACCTTCGTGTGCTACAACAATCAAACCTTGTCTACAATCCATATTTGGTATTACTCTATCCCCCACTCCAAGAATCTGAGCATATGGAATGTTGTTTGCATCTAACTTGTAGGAGTACTTGAGTGGAAATGTTTTCGGTACTGCTAAGCTGCCTTTGCGAGAAGCAATGATAGCAACCATAATCTCACCGTCTATTTTCGCTTTTAGAACGAGTGATTGAAGCTACGGAAGCCGTGCGTAGAGCCCCCTTCGCGGCTTCATCAGCCAATGAATTCCCTTCAACGTGAACGCCATCACGTTGATGACTCAGTGTATGTATCACGTGAGCTAGTTCGTTTCTCAACTCAACTACCTGTTCCCATAGCATTTTGTGCTTAATTGTGCCACCTTTGCGTCTTTGAACCCATTTTGTTCACAGTGATGTAAATATTCATTGTATGACTGTACACAGTAAAAGGAATCACACACTATTAGTCTGGGGAATTCGTGATCCGTATTCACCAGTGCCAGTATTAATGCTTTTGATTCTGCCAGCTGTGCCGTGCAGTCTCCTAGAGACTGAGGGGCCGATTCTGATGCGGGTTGGAAAAGCTTTCCGACCGAATCGGTTGGGAAATGGTGTCCGACCCACTCGGATCGGGAAAGTCCGACCGGCAGAGTAGGATGCATCCGGATGCTTCCAGATACGATTTGGTTGAACTCCCATTGACTTCAATGGGAACATTTGTTCCTAACCGCATAAGAATTGGGCCCTCGGTCGGGAAGACACGTTCCCGATCCGATTTGGAAGGAGCAAATGCCGTTAGGAGGCCTTCCTAACCTCATCAGAATCAGGCCCTCGGTCGGGAAGCTTTTCCAACCCGCATCAGAATCGGGCCCTGAGTTTTTGTGCAACTCGGATGGAACTTTCCATCCCGCATACTACCTTTAACGATCACGCATGCGGCACTATATTGTTGCTTACTACCTATGGCCGGCTGAGCAGATCCGTCAGTGTAAATTATATATTCATACTGATCTAGAGGCAAAATTTCATTTGGTAGAGGATATTCTTGTTTGTATTGCAGAAATGCTTGTGTTTTTAGACTTGGATCAAATCTGTATTTAACGTCCGTTGCAGTAAGAGAATTAGCCCATTGTACCCATCTCAAATGTAAGGCTTTTGCATTTGGAATGCTAGCCTTTGTAACAGCCTCTAAGGCTGGTACTGGGGTCAAGACAATTATGCGTTTTCCCTGAGCCAGTGCTCTTTCTCTTGCTACAGCGGTTTGAACTGCTGTCAGAATTTTTTCTGTTGATGTGAAACGCATTTCTGCGTTTGTGTACAGGTGTGATTTGTAAGTTATTGGGACAGTTTCACCTTCATTGAAGGTTAATTAAGTGCACCCGCATTGACCCGCTATAACACAGATCACTTAATTGCATACGTTTATACGTGTCTGTAAGTGTTTTGAAGCTATCATGTCTTCTGGGAGTGAACTGAAAAGTCAGGTTTTATTAAGTCGTAGAAAGGTTTTACTCTTTCTGCGTAATCCAAAATGTATGTTCTGCCGAAATTTAGGAATCCCAGTATTGATTGTAGATTTTTTAATGATTTTGGAGGTTGGAGCAGCACGCACTTTTCTAAAACGTTAGCTGCCAGGCTTTTCCCCTCACTTGAAAGCTCATAACCTAAAAATAGGACATTGAGATGGGTAATTTTTGATTTCTTAAAATTAAATTTGTAGCCCTCAGAGGTGAAACCCATAATTATGGTGCTCACTCTGGTCAAGTGCCTTTCTAAGTCATCGTCCGTCAGATAAATATCATCCACATAGGACAATGCTTCCTCATCAAAGTTTTGGAGTAACTCAGTTACTCTTGCTGAAAATAACCCCGGGCTGTTCTTATACCCCTGGGGGAGACGACAAAATTGCTGCTGGGACCCCAACGCAGAGAATACCTGCTTTCAGGCGCTATATTTTGGCAGAAAAATCCATTTGAGATATCAAGTGTTGTTTTGTATTTTTTCCGCACAATGTTATTCATTAATGTGGCACTGTGTGCATTTTGGACAGCGAATGTCTTCGTGCATGTGTTTAAATGTCTGTAATCTAAAACTAGACGATATGAGTTGTCAGGTTTCATTACGGGGAACAAAGGATTGTTCATTGGAGAGGTACATGTTTCAATGACTCCTTGGTACTCAAGTTGATCTAGGATCTCCCTGACCTGTTTTTTCGCTTCTTGCTTTATTGGATATTGCCTCTGTGCATTTGGTGAGACTTTTAACGGGATCACGTGGTGGGTTGAAACTTCATCCCATCCGGCATGATTTTTGTATAATGCTGGAGCTAGGGCAACTGCCCCCTCCCGTGCATATGTGTGTTTAACGTGAATGGGAACAAGGTTGGAGAAGGCTGGAAAAATTACCTTTTCTCCCCTAGGGCACTCCATAACGAATGCTGGCAGCCAATCTTGTTCAGCTAATAAGATATCATAACCAAACGTCACGTTCTCCCAAAAGAGACCTTTAACTTTCCTGGGCTTGTCCCCCTCCATTTGGAGTGTTATTTCATTAAACTTATGCGGGACGCTTACTCTCATATCTGGTGTTTCCACTGTGATGTAATCATTCAAGTCCACTGTCACCAGAAATTCCATCAGGTTCTGGCAAGCTATTGTTACTTCTGCCGCACTGTCTAGCATCGTCAGAGCCCATTCCCCGTTCAGAAGTTGTGTCCTCAGAATTCTGGGCATGTCTGATCTTTAGACCTGCAACTTTCTTCTTTTTAAACTGAGGTTTTGATTTTGGTTTTTCTTCTTTTTTGGAAGTATAGCCTTGAGCGTGCTGCTTGTCTCTGGACTTTGTACGCTCTTCTTTGTGTTCTGACTGGCCTTCTCTCTCGGAGTTCTTCGTTGAGCCCTGAAAGGAACGAGAGGAACGTGTATCAGTATTGATATCTATCAGGTTTCTAAGTATTATCCCTATTCCTAAGGTTGTACCTCCTTTCGGAGGGCTCCTGTGGAGGAGATCTACCTCTGGATTGAGATCTGTTTCCTTTATTCTTTTGTTTTTTATTATTGTTATCCCACTTCTTTTTAGGAGAAGCAGGTGTCTGCTTGGAAGTGTCCTTTTCAGGACTGCCCATTAGTTGTGGTTTTAATGCTTTCCCACCCAAACTGTCTCTGCCTAGTTCTGCATATGCAGTTTCGATAATATTGGGTAGTTCACGCTCCTGTTGTAAAGGACTGAACTCCCGTAGGCGGATTGCCACTGATGCTGCCTCCCCTTTAATATTTGCTAATATTATTGCTGATACCTGGGCGTAATTACCTATTAATTTCATCCCTAAGTTCAGAGCAGGTTCTGCCCCGTACTCATTTTGTATTTGTCTTAATACATCTGGTACTACAGCTAAGGATGGGATAGAATGAGTTCTGGTATAAATGGCAGCGAAGACTGTACCCCAAGAGGTACAATCCTCTATTTGTGGTGTAATCCCCATGGGCAAGCAGACTGTCAGCATTCTGTGTTTTTCATAAGGGCTGGTATTTGGAAATACTGCTTCTAGCTGTGTTATTTTCTGGGCTACCCACAATGGCATTTGTTCACGTTTTGCGGGCATTTTACCCATAACTGCGTGTAACGTTTGTGGTGTAATTTTAGTTGCTGTGCTCTGGGTAGGAGCTGTATTTGTTGTAACCACTGCTGGTTGGACTAAGTGTCCTCATGACGAATTGCGTCATGTTTCTGTAAAGTTTTATCAACTCTTTGTATTGTACCAGTAATTCATCTTGTGGCATTGTGTCAATGTCAGGATGTGGTGTGTAGGCCGCTAATATCGGCCGTGTTGCTCCTGGTCTTCCGAGCGGACAGAGCCTTACTCTTCTTCTTGTATAGGGGAGGGCGCCTTTAAACCAGTATTCATGTTCCTGGTACGTCAGCGGAACTTCAATGTCCTCATACGGAATGTATTCCACTGGTGTTTCATCTTCTGTGTAATAATGAAATGTTTTTGTTCTTGCATTTGCTGCTGGGAATGTAACCCACAAATAAAATACCTCTGTTTGAAGAGCTTTGTGTGCCTCAATCACGAATACTACTGTGCCACCTCTGGCTGTTAAACCATGTTTAAGCAGTTTAAGGGTGACTGCGTGTCTAAAATTCGGTGCAAGATGTATTGCATTCACATCTTCCTCCTCGTCTGAAAGAGGCAATGGATATGTTAACGCGTCTAATTCTCCTTCCTCAGTAGTCATTGTGTTTAGAACACGGAATAGCTTTCCAAGGGAACTAAGATAAGGTGTTTTGCACAATTTTAGGAACAAAGGGCCATATGTATGAACACATTTTCCCGTTGACACAGAATGGGTAAAACACTTTGATACATGTGGCCCAAAGTGTCCTTCAAGCTTGATTAACCAGCAGCCAATAAATAGGATATTTCGCCTACTCAGCTGTGGTGGAGTTTTGTGCCTACCCACTCCAGACGTCTCGGTGTTTTGTGAGTAGGGTCTCTGAGAATAGCACGACTGAACTACTCAGATTCTACTGTTAAATTTGTACCCAACCAACGTTGGCGGCGCCTTGTCGTGTAGTTCCTATATTACCCATACAGGATCTGCGCGTTTGGATAACATAAACTGTGGGTTTGGTGGCAGACTGGTTCCGTACACCCCCACGGGGTATGTTAGCCTTTCTGTATTAGCTAGCTCACAGTGCCACTAGAATCTCCTCTTATCGGGGAGAGGCTAGTTCTTGGCAACCTTAGAACATGACAACCCTGATCCCTCAGGATCGTGGAAACATTGTACTACCTTTCGCTCAGTCACTCGTGATCACTTAGTTCGTCTCAGAGAGTTACACAGAAGAAACAGTCGGGCGTGTTACAATAAGAATTTATTGTACAGTTCTTCTTCTAGTGTAAAATAGATGTGCTGTAACCACCGTTAGACAGTAGCAGAGATATATGATTAGCAGTACAGTGAAAGTAAAAGGATGGTATAGTTTTACCATCTTGCAGTAGTCATGAGTACATACAGGTATATAAAATACACGACAGTAAAAGATGCGTACTCCTACGATGCCTCCTAACTAGATGTACCTAAGTGTACCTAGCAAGTGTGTAAGTGGTAAGCCAAGAATCCCTCTAGGATTTAGTCTAACCCCATAACCTGAAGTGAGAGGCGGTGGGACCCCGTCCTGGTCTCGAGTTGGACACCCCACGAGGGATGTGTTAGACCACTGCGAGCTGGAGTGTCTGCATGCAGGAGCTTCAGCGTCTCTGGTCAGTGTGTCGGCCGGGATGTCTCAGTCTCCTCTGTCTTTCAAAGCAAGGCGTGATGTATATATAATCAATAAAGAAGAAGTACGTGGTTCCTCTGTGAATACAGAGTATTTATAGCAGGTCGTGAAAGGAAGGGGATTCTTCCTTTCGGAACTGGTGCCCTCACACACCCAGCAAGCTAGGTGTCATGCTTCATCATCTGGGCCTGCTCCTCGTCGGGTCGGCGCTGCAATACCCGACGGGCACCCAAAAAGGGGCTCTTTATCGGAGATCTTTTGTTCCTTGCCGATGGGTGCCGTGGGTGTAAGGGCCCTTTTGATTGTGTGGATGTAGTAGTATGTGAAGTGAGTTAAAACAAGTCAGGGTGCCTTATGGAACATATTTTATTCTTGGTAGGCCCCCTACCTGATTTAAAATAGAAAAAGGAGAGGCGTCTATCTGACTATAATGGGTCAAGATCAGGGCGCTCTATTCCTAGTGGGTCAACATGTTTCTCGCCATTGTTGTCTTAAGGATCAAAGGCGATTCTTCAGGACCGTAAAGTGAGTCTATCTACACCCAGTGGTGTGGTGAACTACCTACCACTCTTGGATAAGCGGGTTGTGCGCCAGTTGTTTCTATGGACGACCCAATCACTAATTGAATCGTGCCTCGTCAGTATCCAACGGGCCGTGGACACATATAAGTTATGTGTCTGCTTTCAATGAAAGCCGTGTGGTTGACCTACCCCTCTCCGCTGGATACCCATAGGTCTCCCCAGGGGTCCTACCTTGCTATGTTACTGTGTCGGCCTGAAGGGTGATGTCGGACCTGAACGGTGTACAGAGATATTATACAGGAGATAGTAGTCCTGCTGTGCTTCCAAGAAACCTCATGCATAATGTATGAGATTCGGTCGGAGGGAAAACCCGCGTTCTGGCTGCAGTGTTGTACCTGGGTAAAAGGTCAGTCCCTGTAAACCGTTATGTATGTAATGTAGGGAAGGGTATAGGTAAATGGTTACGATGTTACCTGCGCCTATATATTAGGGTACCTATATGGAATATAACAGTAAGGTGAAGACTTTTACTGTTTCTTGAGGAGTTATTTGCTCTATTAGGGATCCATTGGTTAAGGAACAATGGTGAAGAATATGTCTTCTTTTGGTATTGTGTCAGATAAATGAAGTGTACTTGACCCACCCACGCGAGTGAGGTATCATTTTTATCGGGAGACATGGGGGAACACTGTGTGGTAGGAAATTTGTGGATCCACGTAGATTCCAGAACTTTCCCACACAGAAATTTGAGAAAAAAGGGATTTTGTCAGCTAAATTTGAGGTGTGCAGTGCATTCTGGGTAGGAAAACGTTGGGGGATCCACACAAGCCATACCTCGCTGGACTCCCCCGGGTGTCTAGTTTTCAGAAATATGTGGGTTTGGTAGTTTCCTAAGATGGCCGCCGAGCCCGGGGCCAAAAACCCAGGTGACCCCCCTTGCAAAACCAGGTTGTTTTGTGATAGGTAATTTTGATGTCTCCTCAATAAGTTTTGGGCCCTTGCCTGTCACGGGTACTTGACGCACCCACGCGAGTGAGGTACCATTTTCATCAGGAGACCTGTGGGAACGCTGGGTGGTAGGAAATTTGTGGATCCACGTAGATTCCAGAACTTTCCCACACAAGAAATTTGAGAAAAAGATGATTTTTTCATCAAAATTTGAGGTTTGCTGGGGATTTTGGGTAGAGAAACGTTGGGGGACCCACGGAAGCCATACCTTGCTGGACTCCCCCGGGTCTCTAGTTTTCAGAAATGTGTGGGTTTGGTAGGTTTCCCTAGATGGCCGCCAAGCCCGGGACCAAAAACTCATGTGACTCCCTTTGCAAAACCAGGTAATTTTCGGATACATAGGGGGCATATGAGTTTTTGGTCCCGGGGTCGGCAGCCATCTAGAGAAACCTACCAAACCCACACATTTCTGAAAACCCAAGGGGGGCAGAAAGATTGTGCCTATTTTTTGGGGGAGTGGGGCATTGGTATGCCTATTCTGGGCAGCCCCCACGCATAAAAAAAAGCCAGCGTAATCGCTGGCACCTAGTGGGATTCTGCCCCCCCGGGGGTAGATCAGGGGCCACTGCCTCCATCCACCCCTCGGGGGGGCAGAAAGACTGTGGCATTTTTTTGGGGAGGTGTGGGCATTGGCATGCCCATTCTGGGCTGACCTC
>CAWUFW010003344.1:1590000-1612500 GCA_963921515.1 Calotriton arnoldi | reverse complement strand
GTAGTGTAGGAAAGGCACTATACATTTACCCAACGAGGTAGCACTTACTGATTAGCCAGTAGAAAGTACTCCAGTTGAGTAGAGGTATTGCACAAAACGGTGGCATCTTCGTGGATAAATATGCAGGGCAGATGTGCCTTCTCTCCATTTACACCCTGAAAAGTTAGCTGTAATCCTTGATGGAGGTCTTTGCATCCTTGAATTTCTCGAGCGCAATGCTCGTGTAGTTCCTGTGACCAGGAGGTTCCTTCTCCTCGTCTGCCGCTGAGATCCTTCTCTGACCCTTTATCCCCTTCGGTGCTTATGACGAGCTGGACTCGTCATGGCACACAGTGCTCGTGACGAGTCCAGCTCGTCATAAGACCACCCACGGGGAAGCGCTGGCGCTCCCCCGTGGGAATCTGATCGTTAGGTTTTTTTTTGGGGAGGCAGGGGAAGTGCTTCCCCTGCCTCCCCCGCCCCATCAATGACGTCAGCGCGCTGACATCATTGAGGGTTTCCCTTTCTTCCTGACGCGCTGGAAGCCATTTGCTTCCAGCGCGTCTGGGAAATCAGGTGAGGTTTGGCTCGGGGAGGGGGGTTTGTATCAAAGAGGCATCGAGGGAAAGGAAAGGGTTTTCCTTTCCCCGATGCCTCTTTGTGCATTCCTGCTGCACGATCGTGCAGCAGGAATGCCCACTAGGCACCAGGGTTTTTTTTAATTTTTATGTTGGGGAGTGGCCAAAAGGGCAAGGGTTGCTCCCCTTTTACGGGTGTGAATATTTTATTTATACTGTTAGGCCCACCTACCCCTTAGCTTGGCTGGTGGATTGTGTGTGGACTGGTGCATTATTTGCATATGTGATTGTAATGTTTTTTTTCCTCCTTTTTATTCTAGTGTAAAGCTTTTGATTCCTGTTTGCGGTTTCGACAGTTGTGGTTCTGCAGTTTTGCGTAATTGCATTTATTTGGTAAGAAAAATATTTTTGTTGTGTGTACTCCAAATGAGTATTATTGTCATGCATTAATGAATTTTTTTGTAAGTGGTGCCATAATGGCAGCATATTTGTTAGTGTTCAGAGCATGAAATTCTTTGCGATGTTTTGCATTGTCTTATGTGTAATTTTTTTCTTCTTCTTTTTTAGTGGGATATTGTTGATCCTTACTGTGTCTGTGCAGAGTAGGTGGTGGTGAGTCTAGCTGCTTCTGTCACGTGAGTGGTATAGTGTTGGAGTATATAGGTCTTTGTGATAAAGCTACATTTTGTTTATTTCTTTTTTTTTACAAAGGGTTTGTTGTTGTTGACTTGTTTGACAAGTAACCTTTATTAGTAAGCATTATGGCTAGCCGTAGAATTACTGCTCAGCAGGTGGTTGGTTTGCTTCTTGAATCTTCCTCTGAGCAGGATTATGAGACTGACAGTGCGTCTGAGGGAGAGGAGGGAGGGAAGATTCAGGCAGTGAGTTTTCTCTCCACATGGAATCATCGGATGATGAAGGTACTCTCAGTGCAGATGAAGTGCCTGATTTAGAGGAGGATACTACTGTGCCGATGGTGCAAGAGGCATCTGGATTGCAGCCTGGGGCTGCTAGGCTTCCTACTGGAAGTGCTGGACTCTGGGTTGATCCAAACATGGTGCAGCCGGTGTTGCCTGCCTTTAGTGGTTATGCAGGGTGTAGAGTGGATTGTGAACATTATTTGCCTATACAGTATTTTCAGTTGTTTATGGATGATGTATTTTTGGGTGAGATTGTTGAGCAGACTAATTTGTATGCTGAACAGTTTTTGAGGGACAACAGTGCCAGACTTAGGCCCCATTCTAGAGCTACCCGGTGGAGTCCCACAAATCTGGAAGAGATGAAGAAGTTTTTGGGTTTGACTTTTTGATGGGTTTGATAAGGAAGCCGTCCATGGGTTCATATTGGTCTACCAGTCCCTTGATGGCAACGGCCATATTTCCTGCAGTTATGACTCGTGATCGGTATTTACTTTTGCTTCGGATGCTGCATTTTGTTGATAATGGTTTGGCGTTGCCACGAGATCACCCTGAATGTGACCGTCTTTTTAAGATTCGGCCTGTTCTTGATCACTTTGTAGATCGATTTTCAGAGATCTATACTCCAGGGAAAGAAATATCTATTGATGAGTCTTTGGTGCTGTTCAAGGGCCGTTTGGTTTTTAGGCAGTACATTCCTAGCAAGAGGGCACGCTATGGAATTAAGCTGTATATGTTGTCTGAGAGTAGGACAGGATATGTTTTTAATTTGCGTGTGTACACTGGTAGGGATTCCACTATTGACCCCCTGGTTGTCCGTCCACTTTAGTAGGAGTTTCAGAGAAAATTGTGTGGGAACTTGCTAGAGGACTGTTTAACAGAGGCCACCATTTGTACCTTGATAACTTCTACACTGCTGTGCAATTGTTTAAGGAATTGTTCAAAGTGGACACTTTTGCTTGTGGCACAATCCGCTCTAACCGTAAAGGTTATCCAAAAGAGCTTGTTTGCAAAAAACTTCAGAGGGGACAGTGCAGTGCCTTGCGTAGGGAGGAACTGCTAGCTGTGAAATTTGTGGACAGGAGGGATGTGTACATGCTGACTACCATCCATGATGAGAGTACTTCACCTGTGGCTGTTTGGGGTCAGATTGCTGAAGTGCGCAAACCTGTGTGCATTTTAGACTACAATAAGCACATGGGTGGTGTTGATAGAGTAGATCAGAGGTTGGAACCTTACACTGCTATTCGTAAGTCTTACATTTGGTATAAGAAGTTGGCCATCCATCTCTTCAATTTAGCAACTTTCAATGCTTTTGTTGTGTTCAAGGAGTGTTCTCCTGCGTCAAAGTTGACTTTTGTTCAGTTTCAGGAGTCTGTCATAGGCAGCCTTGTTGTTGTGGAACAGGCAAGTGTTCCTAGAGTTGGAGTGGTGGAGGATGTGGCTCGATTGAAAGATCGCCACTTTCCTGATCACATTCCTCCTACACTCTCAAAAGACTTTCCCACATGGAGATGTAGAGTCTGTTGGCGAAGAGGTACGCGGAAGGAGACTCGTATGTACTGCCCTGAGTGTCCTTCTAACCCTGGGCTGTGTGTGCCTGCTTGTTATAGAGCGTACCACAAGCAAAAGAATTATTGGGAGCAACCATGAGTGGTAAAGTGAACTGCCTGGTCTGTAATGTTTAAGAATTGTTGTTCTGTTTCAAGGTTGGCATTAGTGCAATGTTTCTGATTTTGTGTTAGTAGATTTGTATCTATTTGCAATTTGTTTGTGTTTTCTTTTTGTATAAAAAAATCCTAAATGTGAGGGTGGTGTGTGTAGGCTGGTGCTTGGCTGGCGGTGTGCGTGGAGTGGCGCTCGGCTGGCAGTGTGTGAGTAGTGAATTTCTGCTGGTCACAACACACACTGCTAGCCGAGCGACACTCCACGCAATCCATCAGCTTGAGTGGTTGCTGTGTTAGGAATGTGGGCGTGTGAAAGTGATGGGCCCTTGAATGGCGCTGTCTGCTGGTGTGAGTGTTGTAATGTGATGGGCCCGCGGCTGGTGGTGTGAATGGTTTTGTATTTGTCACACGTATGAAAGGTGTATGAATGGCCTGTAAAGAGGTTGGTGCCTTGTCGTGGCTTTACAGCTCACGAGCTGTGAGTCAATGGTTCAGTTTCTCGTCCTTTCAATTATTAACAGTGCATTTCATTTTTGTGAAATCACTTGTTAATACAATTGTATATACTGAACCATCACTCACCCTCGTGCCAAATCCAACCAGAATGTGTGTGTGTGCTTGAGGATTAGATGGCTGTGCAGTAATATTTTTTTTTGTCTTTCTCAAGCAGGGTGTACCTTGTCCCTTTTTGTGAATGTTGTAATGTGTTTGTTTCGTGCCTGGGGGTGTGAATGGTCTTGTGTGTATCACGTATGAAAGGTGTGTGAATGGCCTGTAAAGCGGTTGGGGCCTTGACGTGGCTTTACAGCTCACGAGCTGCGAGTCACTGGTTCCGTTTTTTGTCCTTTCAATTATTGACAGTGCATTTCATTTTTGTGAAATCTCTTATTAATAAAATTGTATATACTGAACCATCACTTGCCCTCATGCCAAATCCAACCAGTATGTGTGTGTGCTTGAGGAATAGATGGCTGTGCAGTAATCTTTGTCTTTTTAGTCTGTCTGCCAAGGTGTACATTCCGTCTAAGAATAACCTACCAACTGTAGATATTGTCGTAAACGAAACACCCATGGGAGTACATGGTGATATCTCTCTTGTGGATCCCAACAAGTTATGGTACCCACAATGTCCTGCAAACCTCAAAATGTCTGTCACATTTTCCTTGCAATATTGTGCCAAAATGTTCACGCTGCAGAAATAAACAACACATTATCTCATTATGACCTGGTTTTGCAAGGGGGTCACCTGGGTTTTGGCCCGAGGCTCGGCGGCCACATAGGAAACCTACCAAACCCACACATTTCTGAAAAGTAGACACCCGGGGCTTCAGGAGGTATGGCTTGCGTGGATCCCCCAACGTTTCCTTACCCAGAATCCCCTGCAAACCTCACTTTTAGCTGAAAAATCCCTTTTTCACACATTTTTGTGTGGGAAAGTGTGGCATCACTGGCCTCACACAAATTTCCTACCACCCAGCGTTCCCCCAGGTCTCCCGATAAAAATGGTGCCTCACTTGTGTGGGAGGCCCAAGTACCCGCGACAGGCAAGGGCCCACAACGTATTGAGGCGACCTCAAAATGGCCTTTCACAAAACCACCTGGTTTTGCAAGGGGGTCACCTGGGTTTTGGCCCTGTGCTCGGCGGCCAGCTAGGGAAACCTACCAAACCCACACATTTCTGAAAAGTAGACACCCGGGGCTTCCAGGGAGGTATGGCTTGCGTGGATCCCCCAACGTTTCCTTACCCAGAATCCCCTGCAAACCTCACTTTTAGCTGAAAAAATCACTTTTTTCACACATTTTTGTGTGGGAAAGTGTGGCATCACTGGCCTCACACAAATTTCCTACCACCCAGCGTTCCCCCAGGTCTCCCGATAAAAATGGTGCCTCACTTGTGTGGGAGGCCCAAGTACCCGCGACAGGCAAGGGCCCACAACGTATTGAGGCGACCTCAAAATGGCCTTTCACAAAACCACCTGGTTTTGCAAGGGGGGTCACCTGGGTTTTTGGCCCAGTGCTCGGCCCAAGTACCCGTGACAGGCAAGGGCCCAAAACATTTTTTGATAGGCAATGTTGATGTTGCCTCAAAACGTTTTGTGTCCTTGCCTGTCGCGGGTACTTGGGCCTCCCACACAAGTGAGGCACCATTTTTATCGGGAGACCTGGGGGACGCTGGGTGGTAGGAAATTTGTGTGAGGCCAGTGATGCCACACTTTCCCACACACAAATGTGTGAAAAAGTGATTTTTTCAGCTAAAATTGAGGTTTGCAAGGGATTCTGGGTAAGGAAACGTTGGGGATCCACGCAAGCCATACCTCCCTGGAAGACCCCGGGTGTCTACTTTTCAGAAATGTGTGGGTTTGGTAGGTTTCCCTAGATGGCCGCCGAGCACAGGGCCAAAACCCAGGTGACCCACCTTGCAAAACCAGGTGGTTTTGTGAAAGGCCATTTTGAGGTTGCCTCACTACGTTGTGGGCCCTTGCCTGTCGCGGTACTTGGGCCTCCCACACAAGTGAGGCACCATTTTTATCGGGAGACCTGGGGAACGCTGGGTGGTAGGAAATTTGTGTGAGGCCAGTGATGCCACACTTTCCCACACACAAATGTGTGAAAAAGTGATTTTTTCACCTAAAATTGAGGTTTGCAAGGGATTCTGGGTAAGGAAACGTTGGGGGATCCACGCAAGCCATACCTCCCTGGAAGCCCCGGGTGTCTACTTTTCAGAAATGTGTGGGTTTGGTAGGTTTCCTAGATGGCCGCCGAGCACAGGGCCAAAACCCAGGGACTCCCTTGCAAAACCAGGTGGTTTTGTGAAAGGCCATTTTGAGGTTGCCTCACTACGTTGTGGGCCCTTGCCTGTCGCGGGTACTTGGGCCTCCCACACAAGTGAGGCACCATTTTTATCGGGAGACCTGGGGGAACGCTGGGTGGTAGGAAATTTGTGTGAGGCCAGTGATGCCACACTTTCCCACACACAAATGTGTGAAAAAAGTGATTTTTTCAGCTAAAATTGAGGTTTCCAAGGGATTCTGGGTAAGGAAACGTTGGGGGATCCACGCAAGCCATACCTCCCTGGAAGCCCCCGGGTGTCTACTTTTCAGAAATGTGTGGGTTTGGTAGGTTTCCCTAGATGGCCGCCGAGCACAGGGCCAAAAACCCAGGTGACCCCCTTGCAAAACCAGGTGGTTTTGTGAAAGGCCATTTTGAGGTTGCCTCACTACGTTGTGGGCCCTTGCCTGTCGCGGGTACTTGGGCCTCCCACACAAGTGAGGCACCATTTTTATCGGGAGACCTGGGGGAACGCTGGGTGGTAGGAAATTTGTGTGAGGCCAGTGATGCCACACTTTCCCACACACAAATGTGTGAAAAAAGTGATTTTTTCAGCTAAAATTGAGGTTTGCAAGGGATTCTGGGTAAGGAAACGTTGGGGGATCCACGCAAGCCATACCTCCCTGGAAGCCCCGGGTGTCTACTTTTCAGAAATGTGTGGGTTTGGTAGGTTTCCCTAGATGGCCGCCGAGCACAGGGCCAAAAACCCAGGTGACCCCCTTGCAAAACCAGGTGGTTTTGTGAAAGGCCATTTTGAGGTCGCCTCACTACGTTGTGGGCCCTTGCCTGTCGCGGGTACTTGGGCCTCCCACACAAGTGAGGCACCATTTTTATCGGGAGACCTGGGGGAACGCTGGGTGGTAGGAAATTTGTGTGAGGCCAGTGATGCCACACTTTCCCACACACAAATGTGTGAAAAAAGTGATTTTTTCAGCTAAAATTGAGGTTTGCAGGGGATTCTGGGTAAGGAAACGTTGGCGGATCCACGCAAGCCATACCTCCCTGGAAGCCCCGGGTGTCTACTTTTCAGAAATGTGTGTGTTTGGTAGGTTTCCCTAGGTGCCGGCAGAGCTAGGGTTCACAAACTACAGCTAGGCACTTTGCCAAAAAAGGGTCATTTTTCACTGCGAAATTGAGGTGTGACCACGTTGCGTTTTGCGCCGTTTCCTGTCGCAGGCACTAGGCCGACCCACACAAGTGAGGTACCATTTTTCTCGTAAGACTTTGGGGAACGCGGGGTGGGTGGAAATTTGTGGATCCACGCAGATTCCAGAACTTTCCACCACAGAAATGTGGGGAAAATGTGTTTGTTTGGACAATTTTTTATGTTTGCAAGGGATTCTGGGTAACAGAACCTGGTGGGAGGCAGTCAAGTCACCCCATCCTGGATTCCCTGGGTGTCTAGTTTTCAAAAATGTATAGGTTTGCTAGGTTTCCCTAGGTGCCGGCAGAGCTAGGGTTCACAAACTACAGCTAGGCACTTTGCCAAAAAAGGGTCATTTTTCACTGCGAAATTGAGGTGTGACCACGTTGCGTTTTGCGCCGTTTCCTGTCGCAGGCACTAGGCCGACCCACACAAGTGAGGTACCATTTTTCTCGTAAGACTTTGGGGAACACGGGGTGGGTGGAAATTTGTGGATCCACGCAGATTCCAGAACTTTCCACCACAGAAATGTGGGGAAAATGTGTTTGTTTGGACAATTTGTTATGTTTGCAAGGGATTCTGGGTAACAGAACCTGGTGGGAGGCAGTCAAGTCACCCCATCCTGGATTCCCCTGGGTGTCTAGTTTTCAAAAATGTATAGGTTTGCTAGGTTTCCCAGGTGCCGGCAGAGCTAGGGTTCAAAAACTACAGCTAGGCACTTTGCCAAAAAAGGGTCATTTTTCACTGCGAAATTGAGGTGTGACCACGTTGCGTTTTGCACCGTTTCCTGTCGCAGGCACTAGGCCGACCCACACAAGTGAGGTACTATTTTTCTCGTAAGACTTTGGGGAACGCGGGGTGGGTGGAAATTTGTGGATCCACGCAGATTCCAGAACTTTCCACCACAGAAATGTGGGGAAAATGTGTTTTTTTGGACAATTTTTTATGTTTGCAAGGGATTCTGGGTAACAGAACCTGGTGGGAGGCAGTCAAGTCACCCCATCCGGATTCCCCTGGGTGTCTAGTTTTCAAAAATGTATAGGTTTGCTAGGTTTCCCTAGGTGCCGGCAGAGCTAGGGTTCAAAAACTACAGCTAGGCACTTTGCCAAAAAGGGTCATTTTTCACTGCGAAATTGAGGTGTGACCACGTTGCGTTTTGCGCCGTTTCCTGTCGCAGGCACTAGGCCGACCCACACAAGTGAGGTACAATTTTTCTCGTAAGACTTTGGGAACGCGGGGTGGGTGGAAATTTGTGGATCCACGCAGATTCCAGAACTTTCCACCACAGAAATGTGGGGAAAATGTGGTTTTTTGACAATTTTGTATGTTTGCAAGGGATTCTGGGTAACAGAACCTGGTGGGAGGCAGTCAAGTCACCCCATCCTGGATTCCCCTGGGTATCTAGTTTTCAAAAATGTATAGGTTTGCTAGGTTTCCCTAGGTGCCGGCAGAGGTAGGGTTCAAAAATTACAGCTAGGCACTTTGCCAAAAAGGGTCATTTTTCACTGCGAAATTGAGGTGTGACCACGTTGCGTTTTGCGCCGTTTCCTGTCGCAGGCACTAGGCCGACCCACACAAGTGAGGTACCATTTTTCTCGTAAGACTTTGGGGGACGCGGGGTGGGTGGAAATTTGTGGATCCACGCAGATTCCAGAACTTTCCACCACAGAAATGTGGGGAAAATGTGTTTTTTTGACAATTATTTATGTTTGCAAGGGAATCTGGGTAACAGAACCTGGTGGGAGGCAGTCAAGTCACCCCATCCTGGATTCCCCTGGGTGTCTAGTTTTCAAAAATGTATAGGTTTGCTAGGTTTCCCTAGGTGCCGGCAGAGGTAGGGTTCAAAAACTACAGCTAGGCACTTTGCCAAAAAAGGGTCATTTTTCACTGCGAAATTGAGGTGTGACCGCGTTGCGTTTGCGCCGTTTCCTGTCGCAGGCACTAGGCCGACCCACACAAGTGAGGTACCATTTTTCTCGTAAGACTTTGGGGAACGCGGGGTGGGTGGAAATTTGTGGATCCACGCAGATTCCAGAACTTTCCACCACAGAAATGTGGGGAAAATGTGTTTTTTGGACAATTGTTTATGTTTGCAAGGGATTCTGGGTAACAGAACCTGGTGGGAGGCAGTCAAGTCACCCCATCCTGGATTCCCCTGGGTGTCTAGTTTTCAAAAATGTATAGGTTTGCTAGGTTTCCCTAGGTGCCGGCAGAGCTAGGGTTCAAAAACTACAGCTAGGCACTTTGCCAAAAAAGGGTCATTTTTCACTGCGAAATTGAGGTGTGACCACGTTGCGTTTTGCGCCGTTTCCTGTCGCAGGCACTAGGCCGACCCACACAAGTGAGGTACCATTTTTCTCGTAAGACTTTGGGGAACGCGGGGTGGGTGGAAATTTGTGGATCCACGCAGATTCCAGAACTTTCCACCACAGAAATGTGGGGAAAATGTGTTTTTTTGACAATTTTTTATGTTTGCAAGGGATTCTGGGTAACAGAACCTGGTGGGAGGCAGTCAAGTCACCCCATCCTGGATTCCCCTGCGTGTCTAGTTTTCAAAAATGTATAGGTTTGCTAAGTTTCCCTAGGTGCCGGCAGAGCTAGGGTTCAAAAACTACACCTAGGCACTTTGCAAAAAAAGGGTAATTTTTCATTGTGAAAATGTGGTACGTCCACGTTGCATTTTGAGCCATTTCCTGTTGTGGGCACAAGGGCTACCCACACAAGTGAGGTACCATTTTTATCGGGAGACTTAGGGTAACACAGAATTGTAGAGCAACTGTTATTACCTATTGACTTTCGATGCATTTCTGCCTTCCAAATGAAAGACAATGTGTAAAAATAAGTCATTTTGAAAAATGACCTATAATTCTCATGCTAGTATGGGTACTCCCAATTTCGGAAATGTGCAAATATCTACTGTTTCTAAAATCTACATTTTGTTCCCATTTCAGAAATACATAGGTGTCTTTCATAACAATTTTTCCATGTATACATTTTCCCAAAATAATTTCTATATACCCGGTACTTAAAAAAAAATCATTGCAAGATGTTGCTCAATTATTGGCTCTGGGTTCGTCGGGTTCTTGGTGAACCTACAAGTCCTATATATCCCCACAACCAGAAAGGTCCAGCGGATATAACGGTATATTGCCTTCAAATAGCTGTCATAATTAGAAGAAGTTACAGGTGAAAACGTTGACACAAATGGCTGATTTTTTCAACTAATTTTCAATTTTCCCTTCATTTAACTGTTAGGGGCCCATTACGATGGCGGGCGGAAGCACAACCGCCGTGCTGGCGGATGCAAAAACCACCAGTTACCGCCGGCACGCAGCAGTCCACACGCCCGCCCAATTATGATGCGAAAAGCAGGCCAAACACCGCCGGCAAGCCAGCAACACCGTCCGCCATCAAAGTGCGCCCGCACACGTAGCGGCGCAGCTCAACTGACACACACCGTCCGACGAAACACGTCCCGCCCGGCGCATAAATTACGATGCCGCAAACAAACGGCTCCCACGGCAAAGAGACACCGCACGTGAAAGAGAGGCGGAAACACGGACGCAGAGCACGGACAACGAAGAAGCGGCACCCCGGGCATGAATCCAGCACTGCAGGCCCTTCCCATGCTTCTGCTGATGCACCACCAAGGACGCAACGTACCGCGGAGACGCAGGTAGGCACACACACAACAAGTGCACGCAAACAGCGCACACAGTGCAAGGGCGGAAAAAGCGGACAACCCCCACCAGCGCGTGCACACTACACATCCACCATTGCATCCACATATGACACACAGGCCAAATCCTAACATCGCAGAACACATGTGTACACACCACCTGGGACTAGGAACCAACCACCCCGTCACGGCCCCAAAGCGCCGATGACGCCGCCACACATGCGCACAACGCAGAGGCCAACCGCAGCGCCATGCATGCGTCGCACACAGACACAGGGACACAACCAAGCAGCACACACATCAGCCCCACCCCGAACGCACATGACACGTGACAGGCCGGCCACAGACATGTCCCCAACGCCCAATTCACGGACAACACCCAACGCCACACAACCGACGCACACATGTCAGTGAAGTCACGCAACAGCAGGACACACCCCAGTGTAACAAACATGGCGAAGCACACAGCGGCGGCAACACCAACTAGGAGAAGCAGGGCTCCTTCGGGAAGAGGAACGCCAGTACCACACTGAAAAACCCATACCACCCTGCACATATGAACAAGACACATGAAACGGAACACCAAAGAGCCCGGGGACCGACAACAGGTGGCCCAAGAATTACATCCACACACAAGGCCCAACGCAGAGCGGAAAGGCAGCCTGCCGCCCACACAAGGGAGAGCAGACAGCACTGAATGACCTTCCATTCCAACACCGAAACCACAGCCCTACGACAGAAGCCGGTGAATACAGCCATTGTCCAAGAATAGACCAACACAGGCATGCCGAGGAGACCGACCACAGGGCAGATAGCGCATATCACAGAAGCACACAACGGACGGGGAAGAAAGAAGAAAACACTCCCCCATGTCGGCCACATGCAAGTTAATTGGAAGGAGTCACACAGCACTGACCTTGAACTGTCTGAGAAGCATGTGGGAAGAGGGCCCGTGTCCTCCAAACAAGCCAACAGAACACAAGTCCTGTCTCCCCACGACTACACAGAGCTCACAGCAACCCCGGAGCGTGCACATTGCAGACTGCACACACAGCCGGAGCACGCCACCTCTACGAACCGCTGCGAAATGGCAACCGCAACACACCTACCCAACTACGCCGAACAGCTCAAGCTGTACCAAACCAACACGATACATACATTGGGATGCGATCTCCTGTCCCTGCTGAACGTAAGTTACCGACTGACTTACCGCATCACATTGTTCAGCTGCGTCATGCCCGTCTTCTACTGTCGGAGGTGTCCCTACCAGCATCCCGTCGAGATATGCCTCTCCAACCCGGCATGTCTGAAGGCGGACCTGCTACCACTACTCCTCCCTCTGGACGCACACGACAGGGCCTGCTCTGCCTATGGGGGCATGGCGTATGTGGCCAACATCGCACGCGCACTGAAATGGAACCACTGTGCCTCCACACGACGGATCATCGAGAACAGCTACATCGAATGTCACCCAGCATGCCCCATCATGGTCCTCCAAGGGACAACCTACGAACAACACCTTGACAGCCACCATCCGCTTCATTGGCTGGCAAACATGTACACCACCAATGACATGGAAGCCCTGCTGGACGGCATCGCATACCTGACAACCTGTAAATACGTCGGACCACAACGCAGGTTCCCGAGTGACCTATGAAGTCCAACCCCGCACCCATGCTCAGCTTCCGCACGGACTGGCCAGTCACCACCACAACAGCCATACCAAACGACCGGCAACTGTAACCACACCATCAACGACATCGCCATGACATCGGACATGACCGGGACATGCACACTGTTCCCCATCACATCCAGGAACACCGCATGCATCGTGGGAGGCAGTGGCATGGGCTCTGTGCATCGCACCCACATGGACGGAACTGCACGAACAACCAGGACACGACATGGATCCAGCGCACATGGACACACACACCGCTCAGTGGACATGAATAGGTCGCCTGGAGTCTGTGGGTGCTGCACCCCTCCCACCCCCGCCCCGGGAATCCCATACAGGACCTTTGCATGGACGACAAGTGCATACAACAACAACACGACCCCAGTGACTGTGACATGTCCAGTAACCACCACAGTGCAACAACAAGTGGCACGCCGCTGCATGCACGCAAGCACATGCCCTGATGTCATCTCACATGCACGCGTGCATGAGGAACAACCGCAGCAAACCTGTCACATGGAACTGAGATGGACTGTGCCCATGATGCCGAGCGGTCTGGTAGGCTACATGTATACCGTCTGTGTCAAAGTCCGCAGCTCCGGAGCTATACGTAAATGTACATTAGCACAGCCTTGGCCAAGCAGATGTAACCCCACACCCTATCCCATTCGTAATCATGCTCAGTATATCCTCAACATGTATTCCGCTGCCAGTAGTGTCCACTATACTGCATCACAGAGGACAGAAGACTCAATATAATGTTTGAAACCAAAACTGTCTCCGCTGACTCATTTCACAAGTACGAATGAGAGAGGATGAGAGTATGTGAAGTACACGGCAGTCGTGACATGACCATGTAGTCCACTGGTATTGGATGTCAACGCAAATGAGTAGCACTACTGTGGAAGACACACATGTGTCGTGTGAAGTCGTATGGACGCAGTGCTCAGGTGGGTGGGTGCGACGGGTAGATGCGCACATGCCAAGTTGGAGCACGCCGTGTTGGGAGGGGTCATGAACAGTACACCACCGCTTCCCTGGGCATTGTGAGAGGACACCTGTCGGGGGAGTGAACACGTGTGTGCACAGCAGCCGGGCACACGTACAAGGCGGTACCAGGCGCACCTCAGCCCACCCTCTGTGGACAAGCTGGATCCTGTTGTGCGCCCGCCATGCCCCTTGACAAGGCACACACAGCCCCAGTCGACCAGGTGTAACCCCAACATAGTCAATCCGCACAGGCGATACAGGGCACGGCATGGCAGTGGAGCATGGTGTGTGAGAGGTCTCCTCGCGCTCCTCCTGCTCATATCACGCAGGCAATAGAACCTCAACGTCTAGCATGGCACAAGTCACATGGAAGTGTAGGGGACGCACCACAGCACGAGCAGCACTGACGTCACGGGAGGTGGCTCGCACCATCCCATCCATTGCCCATCATACCAACCACGACACATGCCATTGCGACTAAGTGCAAGCGCGTGCGCCACCACCCCCGAGCCCTCCCCAGAGAGGCCAAAGAGTGAATGTGTGGGCCATCAGCCACAGACGGACGCGGCCTGGCCGCAAGGGCAGCCACAGCCACTGGGTGTCGCAGGTGGCGGATCCGGAAGGCGAAGACTGTGATGCATAGTCCATGCAGGCCGGGTCTCCATTTGGGGCACCACGCAGGTGGACGGCGTCCCGCCACACATCATACCCTGAGACAGCCCACTCGTGCAACTGGACCCACACATACACTCCTTGCCCTCTCTGGTGCGAGCTTGGGGCTGCCTGTGCAAGCGCTAGCCTCGCAGGTGAGCATGCATATTGGGGGAGCGAGGGGAGGACATGAGGGCTGGGGCGAAGATGACTGTATCACTGTCAGTTAGTACAAGGGATGACCCAGATGTGGAAAGGAAGAGACGTGTCCCGTGTGCACTGCAACTAGTCGCCAATCCAACTACCCCCCATGTCCGGAATGTAAGCCCGCACCTAGGCCCGCCCATCCGCCACATCGAACATACCACCAGCACGACAACCTTCCCATTCGAAACACTGACTGGGGGTGGCGACCAGTGTACAATCATGTGTAGCCTACCCACGCGTACATGTGGGCCCTCCATGATCCATGTCACCTGCGGCAAAGTCATGACATGCGCAATGAGGGAAGTGAGGAGAGCTGTCCGCCCCACGCGCAGAAGGTGCATCAGCTCCACAGACCCAGCAGCGAGTCCAGCAGGGGTCACATGTGCAGGGGCAGCTGTGCCTGGTGTGAAGGCACATGCATATAGACAGCACATCGACCAATGTGTAGTCTGCCCACATCTACAGTCCATCATCATGCGGACATAGGAATTGAACACAGGGCAACACATCTTAGCTGGTGCACCCACCGTGACCAACAATGCGCAATCATCGACGTACCCGCCCTGTGCATGGCCCCCACCCAACGGAGGCACATCCAGTGCCACCATCCCACACACACAAGCCTTCCACGGAACATGCTGTGTCCAATGGTCAGTACAGAGTCAGCGCCCATCTGGTGGATCCTGAACAGGAGACACATGCACACACATGCCAGCTCCCACTATGTACGACTGCCACCTGGCACGTGCAATGTAACCTCTCACCTGTGACGTGTGACTGCAAGCACACAGCCGTCTTGGCATGGGGCTGTCAATGTGGACACCAGTCAATGTTTCGGGAGCTGTGATCCGTACAGTGCTGTACATAGGGTGCAGTGCTGACACCTACTACTGTCTCATATCCCCTCGTGCCACAGGTCCCACTTGTATTGGCCGCTCAGCCCGTGCCCACATCGTCGTCGTCGTGTGCCATACTCATCCAGCCTCAGAAGCAGTTCCATGCTCAGCAGACACTCATGTTGCCGTGGCGTTGCCGCTTGACGAATATGCAGTCAGTCCCCATCAGCACGCCCCGCAAGTCATTGGGGCCTAGATCCCCATGTGCATGCACATGGCAGTGGTATGTCTCACTTGCCATTGCCATTGTTGGGAGACCTGTGTAAGTGTATTGTGGCCGTGCCGTCCCAGCTTGACAGCTGGGCTGTGGCTCATGTGCTTGCTCAGTCATGTCAGTGATGTGTATGCGAAATTGCTATGTGCCGTGTTGCTTTGACATGTGTCCTCTGCCATTTAACCCAGGCGGAGACCGAACATTGACCGCCCATACCAATTGCTGGCGGACATGGACGATACAGAGGTAATCAGGAAGTTTCGGCTGGACAGGCCAACTCTGCATCGACTGTGTGCCATGTTAGAGCCCCATCTCCGTCCCCGCAGGGTGTATCCAACTGCTGTCACCCCCACGGCTAAGGTGATGGCCGCCATGCATTTCTTCGCCACTGGGTCATTCCAGCACACAGTGGGCAGTGGAGGAGGGATGTCCCAGCCCATGTTCAGCAAGGTGCTGAGGGATGTACTGGCAGCCATGATGCTGTACCGGAACAGGTACATCCGCTTCCCCAGGGCTCGTGAATTGGCGGCAGTGAAGGGTGCATTCTATGCCCTTGGCAGAATCCCACACGTCGTGGGAGCCATTGACTGCACTCATGTTGGCCTTGTTCCACCACAGGCCACTGAGCACCTGTACCGCAACAGGAAGCACACGCACTCCCTGAATGTGCAAGTGGTGTGCCTTGCGGACATGGTGATCACCCACGTGTGTGCAAAGTTTCCAGGCTCGGCCCATGACGCACACATAATGCGCAACAGCATCTTGCCACGACTGATGGCCAATCTGCAACAGGATCGTGCCTGTATTGTCGGTGAGTATGTGGAGTGGTGTAGCGTGCTGGTTGTGCGATGCTGTCCCCTGTCCAGTTAGAATAGCTACGGTTCTCTGTGTCCCTCACACCCAGGTGACTCTGCGTACCCGAATGGGGCATGGCTGCTCAGTCCATTGAGGAATCCTCGCACCCCAGCAGACGATCGATACAATGAGGCACATGGGAGGACCAGACGTGTGGTCGAGCGTACCTTTGGCCTCCTCAAGTCCAGGTTCAGGTGCCTGGACCGCACCGAGGGTGCACTGGCGTACACCCCACAGAAGGTGTGCCAGATAGTGGTGGCGTGCTGCATGCTGCACAATCTGGCCATTCGGAAGCAGATCCCCCTCATTGTGGATGACGGAGATCAACCAGGGCCCCAGCCCGCAGACCAGGACAGCTCGAGTGAGGTGGACAGCGGAGAGGAGGAAGCTGGGAATGTGCGCCAGCAGCTCATCGCCCGCTACTTCACTTGACGGTGAGTGTCCATGTACGACGGATGATGTGTCTGTATCTGTGCAGGTGTGTGTGTGTGTGCTGTGTCAGGGTGGCCGTATGTTCACTGCGTGCAGTGTGTCAACGCTCCATGGCCAGGGTAGTATGCCACTGTTGGTGACTGTGGCATTGTGCCCTATTGCTCTGTGCGATGTGTGTACATTGCTTGTAGTTGTTGACATGTACTGTGTGATGGGTGTGTGACACACTCATTGAATGTGCTCCTGTTCTGTCTCCCACCCCTAGGTCCCTACAGGCCCTCCGGATTCCATTGCCATGCCACGCATCAGGTGCCCTTCCGCCCAAGGTGGCCGTTGTATTCCGTACAAATAAAACACAGGGCACAAACAGCAGTTAGTGAATAAGGTGCATTTATTACGAACTGTGACATGTGATTGTGTGTAAGGTGATAACAAAAGTGGTGCGTGCAGTGACAATGAGCTGTCGGTCATGGCTGCGTGATGATCAGGGTGTACCCACTGGTTCTATGTCCATAGTCCAACACACACATGCCATCCAGCTGGCTGTGTGGAGTGGGATCGTAGAGCAAGTCAATGCAGTGGCTGGTCAAGGAAGGCTGGCGGAAGGCTGGCTGGCTGCCTCACTTGCGACTGGAGCGTGCGAAGTCCTCCCGGGAGATCTGTTTCCTCTTCGGACGGCCCCTTCCACGTTTGGGAGGGGGTGTGTGGTGGCGACCTGCTGGTGGTGGGTGAGGTGTGCTCACTGGCTGTGGACGCAGGGGAAGTGGACACTGCTGGCCGACCCTGCGCCCTAGCAGGTGGTGGCGGAGGTGGTGTTGCTGGCCTTGCCTGTGACCCCACCGCCACCACCAGCTGGCCCATGAGGTCCACGAGTTGGTCCATACGGGACACGAATTGGCCCATATGGGCGTCCATGGACCTCAGCACCCCCAGCACCTCCCGCGTGTCAGTAGCAGACCTGGCCCATTGTCCTTGGGCCTCTTCATAGGCCCCAAGGACTCTGGCCATTTGAGGCAGGGCATGGCTCCCAGGGGAGGCTGGCGTTTCCCTGACCCTGCTCCTCCTACCAGTCCTGCTGCCACCGGCCTGCCCACTAGCCACATTGCTCACCACGGTCCTCGCTGTGGCTCCCAGGGTGGATCCAGTCGGCCGGGCCACCACCTGCGCTGGGGCTGGTGCCAGCGAAGACGTGGTGGTGGTGGAGGCGGTGGTGGTCGGTGCGGCGATGGTGGCGGTTGCGGCAGTGGTAGTGGCCGCAATGACCGTGGGTGTGGCCGCAACGACAGTGGCAGCAGGGGACTGGGACTGTTCAGCATCCCTGGATGATGGGTTGGTGGGTAGGAGGGGTCCTGGGGAGCGGCTGGGCCCTGCCACGCCAGATGGGCCAGCTTGGTGGTCCGTGTCCGAAGAGGTGGACAGATCCTCCAGATCCGTGTGTCCTCGTTGGGGGCTTGTAGGCTGGCTGTGCTGGCTGCTGTCTCCATCCCCAGCGTCCAGCAGTTCGTCACCTGTGGAGAAAATGAGATTTGTTATTGTGTTGCACCTGGCGAAGTATGTATTAGTCGTCTGACATTGGCAGTTCGTGCAATCTCGTACATGGGTTTCCCGGAGGCGAGTGTGTGGCTGTGGCATCTGTAGTTGTGTGTGCTAGGCAATGGGACTGTGTGCTGTGCACATGTGGCATGGGACGGATTGGCCATGCCGATGGGTGTGTTGCTTTGCCCCTACTCATTGTGACTCTGGTGTATGCGGGCTCCTGGCCCATCCTGGGTCTGGTTTGTACTTTGCTTTTGGAGTTCATATGGAACGCTTAGGAACGCATATGGCAACATGGGGGCCATGCCCCAGATTCGCATTTGGGATGGAATATGCTTTTGGGGTTCAAATGGAACGCTTTAGGAACGCATATGGCAACATGGGGGCCATGCCCCAGATTCGCATTTGGGATGGAATATGCTTTTGGGGTTCAAATGGAACGCTTAGGAACGCATATGGCAACATGGGGGCCATGCCCCAGATTCGCATTTGGGAGGGGATATGCTTTTGGGGTTCAAATGGAACGCTTAGGAACGCATATGGCAACATGGGGGCCATGCCCCAGATTCGCATTTGGGAGGGGATATGCTTTTGGGGTTCAAATGGAACGCTTAGGAACGCATATGGCAACATGGGGGCCATGCCCCAGATTCGCATTTGGGAGGGAATATGCTTTTGGGGTTCAAATGGAACGCTTAGGAACGCATATGGCAACATGGGGGCCATGCCCCAGATTCGCATTTGGGAGGGGATATGCTTTTGGGGTTCAAATGGAACGCTTAAGAACGCATATGGCAACATGGGGGCCATGCCCCAGATTCGCATTTGGGAGGGAATATGCTTTTGGGGTTCAAATGGAACGCTTAGGAACGCATATGGCAACATGGGGGCCATGCCCCAGATTCGCATTTGGGAGGGATATGCTTTTGGGGTTCAAATGGAACGCTTAGGAACGCATATGGCAACATGGGGGCCATGCCCCAGATTCGCATTTGGGAGGGGATATGCTTTTGGGGTTCAAATGGAACGCTTAGGAACGCATATGGCAACATGGGGGCCATGCCCCAGATTCGCATTTGGGAGGGGATATGCTTTTGGGGTACATGCTGTGAGCCATGGGTGCCGAACGTGACATGTGTTGTGGCAGCATGACAGTGCATGGTCTGAGGTGTGTGCATGCCTGACATGCCCTGCATATTTGCTGTCTGTTGTGGTTACTGGACATGGCATTGGACGCATCGTTATGAGTGAGTGATAGTTGTGTGCCAGCCAACGTATTGCAGTTGTCCCATCTCCTTGGTGTGCGTGCTGCCCTGTGCCATGTGCATCACTGCAGTGCTCGGGGGGTGTGGCCCATGTTGTGTGTTGTTGCTCACAGTGTGTCGTGCGCTTAATTGACTTCTGGCACATGGTTGGTCATGGGCATGTGTCTTAGCGTGACTGCTGTATGTGTGGCAGCTGTGCGGATGACATGCCTTTCATGTGACTGGGGCTGACGGATGGGATGGATGGTATGTTGTATGTGCATGGTGTGTCTGTGAGTTTGATGGGTTCAGTGGTGTTCGTGTGCATTTCTGTTGTTCCGCTCTGTTGCGTCTAGTGTTGTTTGTCTTACATAGGCGTAGTTGTGGGGTGTGGGGTTGACAGGCAGTGGGGGCTACATGGACAGGACTTCAATGGTGTTTCGGTTGTGTGTGATGAGTTGCACTGTGGCTGCCGTGTGGGACTATATTCAGTGTGGCTTGTGCATGCAGACGTGGCTCCTTGGGTGTTGCTATGTCTGTGATGGGTCATGTGGGGTGTGAGTCTGCTGTTCATGTCCGTGTTCACATTGTTCACTTGTTCGTGACGGTGGGCGGTGCTGCGTGTCCGTGTGCTACGTGACATGTCCCATGTGTTGGTGGTGTTATGGTCCTCATGCCTCCAGTAATCCAGCCCTGTCCAGTTTCCCACCTGCAAGTTGTTCGTGCGTGCACTGTACTGGATGCCACATGGCTCTAAGCGGGGGGTGCTCCATGTTGCAGGTCTGTGGGGGTGGGGGGTGTAGTGGGTCGTGGGGTGGCTGTACACCCACTGACACCGATTGCTGTGGACCGTGATGTCTGCCTTTCGGCTGTCGTTGTGCACTGCGGTGGCTGACACGTGGCTGTGGGGTGTGGGGGATGCTCCTCCTTGCTGTGCTGTGGGACTGGGGCCTGGTGTGTGTTGTACTTGGGCTGTCCACCGTCCCACCCACTGCACTTTGTGTTCCTGCCACTTACCTGTTACTTGTCGGTTAGTGCAGCTGTGGCGGACACATGGGTGTGGTGGGTGCTCGTTGTGGCGCTTCTGGCATATTTGGGGACCTGTTGGTGGTTACGTGGCTGGCTTAGTGTACACATGTCCCCACGCATCTTACAGTTGTTCGGTTTGGCCTGTGTGTGGTAGTGTCTGTTGCATGTGCGTGTGATGTGTTGTGTATTGTGTGCTGGACATGGGGGTGTTTGTCCCTGGGAGCTGTGGCATGGTGGTTGCGCATGTGAGTACATAGCGGTGTGCTAGTATACATTAGTTTGTACTTACCAGCCTCCACTCCTCTGCTAATCCGGCGAGGATCTCCGGATGGATTACGACTCGCACCTTCTCCTCCCACGCTTTGAAGGTCTTAAAGAGCGCGGGATTCCCTCCGCCAGTGACGGCAGCCAGCTCTCTGTTTTTGCCCTCCTTCTTCTTGACCAGGCTCTTTACGTCATTCCAACGTTTGTTTATCTCGGTTCTGTTCCTGGGCAGGGTCCCGACTGCATTGACCTGGTCTACGATCCGGGTCCACATTCTGTTTCTGGTGGCTAGTGGTGTGTGCTGGACCATGTTCCCATAGATTTGTGGGTACACCTTGATGATCTCGTCGACCATGACCGTCAGCTCCATGGGCGTGAACTTGGGCATCCTTTGTGGTGCCATGGTGTTTGTGGTGCTGGTGCGGTGTGTGTTGTGTAATGTGCAGGGGGTTTGTGGTGCCGGTGTTTGGTGGTGGTGGTGGTGGTGGTGGTAGTGATGTGTGCGTTTCTGTGGTGTGCTGCTGTCCTTGCTGTGTCACTGTGTCCTCTCCTCTCCTCTCTGGTTTGCAATGTAGCAAGGGGTTGTGGTCTGTGGGAGTGCTGCTTTTGTACTCACCTATGTGGGTGTGTCCTCATGGTCTGTTGTTTTCAGGTGTGTTGTGTCTGGGGTTCTGGCCTTTGTATTTTTTGTTTGTCCGGGGGTGTTTTCGGGATGTGTACTGTGCTTGTGTATTTGTGTGTGCCTTGCTGTGTGGACTTGTTGGCCATGTTGTGTGCTATTGGTTTTGTGTGCGGATGGTTTCTGTGCAGGTACGTGGGCGCCATGGCTTCTGCCGTGTCGATTCTCATCGGCGTTGTTTGCGCTGGCGGGCGGTATATTTGTGGTTTTTCCGCGCTCATGGCGGTGCGATCGTAATTTCACGTGCGGTGTGTCGGCCGTGTGGGCGGGCGGTTTTGTGTTGTCGTGCGTGTTTCCGTCCGTGGCGGGCGGTTTGACTCCGACTCGGACGATGGCGGGCGGTATTTTGTGTGCTTTTTCGCCGATGGCGGTTTTCGGTTTGTGTACTCATAATGGCGTGGTCGGTGTTCAGGCGGTGTGTGCGGGCGGATTTTTGCCGCTTCCATGCCTGGCGGATTTTTTTACGCCTGGTATCGTAATGAGCCCCTTAGTTTCTATCTAGAAAACTTTAAGGATCTACACAAATGACCCCTTGCTGAATTCAGAATTTTGTCTACTTTTCAGAAATGTATGGCTTTCCAGGATCCATTATTGGTTTCATACCCATTTCTACCATTAACTGGAAGGAGGTTGAAAGCACAAAAAATAGCAAAAATAGGCTATGTCCCAGAAAAATGCCAAAACTGTGTAAAAAAGTTGGTTTTCTGACAAAAGTCTGCTTGTCCCTGAAAGCTGGGAAGATGGTGATTTCTGCACCACAACCCCTTTTTGATGCCATTTGCAGGGAAAAAACAAGACGCTTTCATCTGTAGCCCTTTTTTCGCATTTTTCCCCAAAAAAACAAACTTTTGCTGTATTTTGGCTAATTTCTGGGTCCCCTCCAGGGGAATCCACAAACCCTGGGCACCTTTACAATCCCCATGATGTTAGAAAAAAGGACGCAAATTTGGCATGGATACCTTATGTGGTCAAAAAGTTACAGGGGCCTAAGCGCGCACTACCCCAAATAGCCAAAAAAGGCTTAGCACAGGAGGG